>JACEGR010004083.1:0-92997 GCA_014170235.1 Listronotus bonariensis
TTAGAAACAGTGAGTAATATTGTTCTAAAATGCAGCGCCAGAGAAGGTGATTTAAATTGTTTTTCTGTTTCATTATAGCCGGCGATAATTCTGACTGCTGAAACTATTTTATCAAAATATTCAGGTCTGAAAGCCTCTAAGACAGATGTTATATTATACATGCTTTTTAAAGCAATTAAGAGCCTTCCCATTTCACGTATCTTATTGCTTACAGCACTTTTAATATGTGGTCGTTTATGTTTTCTAAGATAGTCCTCGGCATACTGGCATACAATTGGGTCACTTTTTCCAGCAAAAGAAATCTCATCGGCATACATTTTACTAAAAACTTCATCTTTCAAACGAAGGCGTTGCAAAAATGATCGTCTAGATTCTGTAAAAGCTAACATAGTTTGTCCTGCAGGAGCAAATCGTTTATTAGAATTGCTTTGGTCGGTGTTAAACAAGCATGTTTTAACATGTCGTTGGACAGACTTTTTCTATATAATCCTTTACAGTATATACAGGGTAAGAACATTGTGTCTGGATCAATAGCTGTTGATGATGGTCGCTGAACTGGTCTTAACACGTTTTCTGAATAAACACAATAGTTCCCCTGTTTTCGTAATAAATTTATTAATACTTTCCTTTGTTGATCACCCTTTGAAACAGATAATATTTTAACAACACTTTCTTCACTTTTATGTTTTCTGATCAAATGTCTGGAAAAGTTTGTTACGTCTTTGTTGCAGTAGACACAACGATCTTTTTTATTCAAATTTGGAAAAAGTTGCGCCTCACCGAACCTTGTAATAAAACATTTCAAAATTTGGGAAAACCCGAACACTTACGAAAATATTTAAAAAAGAAACGAGGAGTCGCGATTTAGTTTTTATTTTTCTGACCATATTTGAAAATATGTGACAAAATAAGATTCACATTCTCATGGCCACATTTTCTGTTCTACAAGCCCAGGTTTTTAAATTTTCAATCCGACGTTTCTTTTGTTTAAAACCATCATTACCTTCATTATCAGTTATCATTTTCCACGATTTTTTTGCTCGAAACGTCGGAAAATATTAAGTGTAATATCTCGTTTGATTTAGAATTAAATCTGACGTTTATTAAGAATAAAACAAAATTTTCGGTCTATATAAAAAAATGAACTTGACGATGGTTTCAAAAAAAAAAAACGAAACGTCGGATTGAAAATTTAAAAACGTTGACTTGTAGAGCAAAAATAGTGGCCATGAGACGTGAATTTTTGTTTCGTCATATCGTTTCAAATAGTCAGAAAAAAAACTAAATCGCGACTTTTCGGTTTTTCTAAATATATTCGGATTATTCCAAATTTAAAAAATCATATTGCAAGGTTTGGGGGACGAAACTTTTTCCCCATTTGAAGGTCTCTGTAGCTCTAACAATTTACGAGATCCCTATAGAGTTCGTTCATATCTGGGACACCCTGTATATGAGATTTCGAATAAACAATGATAATTTTTTCTTGATTAAATTAAAAAGATAAAAATTAAATTTTACTTTTTACCTAGACTATTAACAAGGACACAGTTTTTAAATTTGATAATTTTCACACTTACGTATCAATTTTACTATGGACGTAAACAGTGGTCGTGTTCTGTCGTATACTGGTAAGGATTGCATTTGATCCCTCGCCTCCTCCGCCTATTAGGGATGTTTGTGCAGAAACAGTTGACTAAGAACTCGACGATGATACATTGCATATTAGGTCTATTTCGTAAACGTACAATTCGAATTTCACTTCCTTGGAGACATACTCTTTTAAATTCTCTTTTTACTGCAGTTAAATACTGACATCCAACTTCATAATGATTATCATTTCTTCGGAAAGTCCCTATCCAGCGGTGAGGATTCCTCCCTGTGGTAACTTCTGGTATCAAGTCATCAAGGATATACCCTGGTGGAGTGGCATCTTCCACAATATTTCGAGCAGCTAATAAATCTGCTTGTGTCACTACGTCCGTACATGGCAGTAAATTAATTCCTAAACAGCCAAGCTGAATATGATGGATGAAAATCACAAGAAACATTCCGTACAAGAACATCGTTTTCTCTTTTCTGTAAAAAAATTATGGTACAGTATTTAAGAAATAGCAAAGATCTTTTCCAAAACTTAAAAAAAGTGTATTTTAAAACATTTCTTAAGATTAATGGCTCTTCTGTTTAATTTTTTTATGTTAACAAGAAATAATTTATATAGTCCATACCTTTGACTTGTCAAACTTTGTGTCTGGAAGTATGTAGCTCTTAATATAACACCCAAGACCCAAATAAGAAGAAAATTGTTCTGTGTAGTAATTCAAATTGCCGTATAGTTAATCACACCCGACCGGACCCAATCGGCGTTCGCCGTTGCCACACTGTTGCCAAACTGAACGGATCTCGGGTTGGCGACATAAATTCATCTAACGACAACTATTCGTGGCGCCCTCTCCACATATTATTTCTGAACTATATATATATATATATATATATATATATATATATATATATATATATATATATATATATATATATATACATATATATATATATATATATTATTCTTTCGAAACGCCGCACATACGGCAATTTTTACCATTTAGCGCGACAAAAGTAGTTTCACTTATAAACATTTTAATAAAAATACACTTTTATTCTAATAACAATTATATTGTAAAATAATAATAGTAATAAAAAAATTCTGCCAATTTGGAACAAAAACTGTATCATAAATCTCCAAAATAAGAGGCAACTATTGAGCTAATATTTTTGTGGTTACATATTTTTAAAAAATCAACCAATTTGGAATCAGAGCTGTACGATAAAGCAAAATATACATTTTAAATAAAGTTTCAGACCCTAAAAAGTTTAAAAATTACAATATACTTCTAGTAGTAGCAGGTACCTAGTTGGCTAATATTTAATCATATTTAGTCGGAATCATCATCTGTGCTATCGTTATCGTTAGGACTAGGAGTACTACAACTTAAATCTGGAATTTTTAATAATTTTAAAACTTCTGCAGAATAAGGTTTTCTTTTTTTAAGGCTATTTTTCTGGAAGATTCAATAATTGGGGTTTGTGTCGGGTCTTGATGTTTTGCGGTAGTGAAATTGCCTAATATTTTTATACTCCTCATGGCTGGCCTCTAGAACATCTTCGGAGAGCTGTCCTACAGGCAAAGGCAAAGAATTAATAATGTCACAACCGTGGATTAATATTTTGTGAACAGTTGCACTCATTTTATACCAACCGTATAGCTCAATGCAAAGTTTGGCTGTATCTAAACAATAGATTCTAAAAGCTTGCAATTCAATATAGTGTCCACTTGATATTACGCTCAGAATATTGGAAAATCTGGTTATCAAATTAGGGTCTAATCCTGTAATTTCAGCAACTATATCTGCATTTTCAAAAAATTTTTTAGCAGTGTTGCCATCATTACTATTTCCTCCCCTTGTTTTGGTTGGTCAACAACCAAACCCATAGTTTTATAAAAATTGGTACAAATTATGGCTTTTCTTTGATTAACCGATTCTTTAGCTGCAGATCCTTTAGCTTGCCATTCCTTAATATCTAATTTATAAGATATATGTAATAAAAATTCATAACTTCTAAGGTAGGCATGCAGTACTGAGATACCAAATTTATAAGCAGAAGTATTGCAAGTTCTTTTAACGATTTTGTCTATATCGTTCATATCTTTTGGCGTGGCATAACATATGTTGCAAGTTTGGCTTGATGGCGTATCAGTTAGAGTGCTGCACGTCTTGCCATCTAGCATTGTACAAATAAGGATATGTTTAAATTTTAGGTGCCTATTGGATAAGTCAATATTGGTTTCTTGCAACTGGTCAATTTGATCATCAATATTCTTAAATTCCTCTCTTATTGAGTCCCTGGTTTCTCTTTTTAATTTGAAACAAATTGGTCTACAGTATCTCGTAGAAGAAGGGCTATGATTTTTCCAAAATACCTTTTTACCTCCATCAGTTTCCACAGACATTTCAAGTGGAACAACAGTGCATAGTATAATATGTGAATCGCCATACATAGAGTTATTGGAAAAGTTTTGTTTGTAGATACTATGACCTCCACTACCATCTAGTCCCCATTTGTAATAGATGTCGATAGTTCTGACATCCTCCGGAACATACAGCTGTAAAACTTCCCTTTGGACATCTACTAAACGTTTCACTGTTAAGTCTAAAAGATCTTGTAGTGGGATTTCAGCTTGCGTTTCAGAAACTAACATATTATCTGGGTAACACTTTTTTTTAAAGAGGCTATAATGTGATATGAGGGATAGATATTGGCGCCTCGTTTTTTTGCTCCCTTGTGAATCGTAATATAGTCTTCTTTGGTTAAGCCCAAGTCTACTATTAAAGCAAGCGCTTCTTGAGGGCTATAAGCAGTTGTACTTGACGTTGAATCGCAAGCGCTTTCCATTCTTTTTAATTCTTGCGAGTTTGAGTTTACAGCTATTTTAATGAATTTTGCTGTCGTTCTTCGTCCACCTTTGTAAAGAGCAGAACCTGCAGCTTCACATAACTGTTCAGGCGATAAATCTGAAGTTAAAGTTTTAATTTTTCTCTGTCTTGTTCTCTGAGAACTATCCGTAAAACATTTTTTGGTCGCCCCATAAATTTATTTCTATATAGCTGTGGCAATATGACTTGCCCCTCAAGCCATACATTATTTTTTTCATTAAATCTATTAGCAATAAATTTGCAATTCCGAAATTTGGTATGCATTTTGGTAACAAGCACTTTTACCAATTTGTTAAGTTCTCTTTCACACTCTTTGGAAATCTCACTGGAGTAAATTTTTTTATTTATATAATCGCAAATGCGTTTGTTACACGAGTTAAGTCTTTTATAACAGAAGTCTTTATAAAAAAAACTTTTATTTCAAAAAACAACAATTACAATGATTCTATATACTAGCGAAAATTAGGATACAACGATCTTAACTACGTCAAGTACAAAATTAGAATGACCTAAAACTATTGGGTTGCTCTATTTATACACAAAGCTTATCATTAGGAAGTAAACATTAAGGGCTATTAAGATAAGTACATTCCTTGGATTCTAGTAACATAACTCCTCCCTCCTTAAGTCTCGGAAAAGAGAGGTTGACGCTTTTCTGAGTTTTCTTGAAGTTCAACATCAGCGGGCTTCTTGTATTTAGCGGCGTTTGTTCGGTGTTGCCAAAAATACCAAATGATACTTCCTGATATCATGATAAGTATTGAAGTGATGAGCACTATAAGGCCTGGGGTCCAGTAGGATACGTCAAGATTTTGCATATTATGTAATTTTTAATGCAGAAATCATTTTGTTTGCTTCTAGGAGATCTTTGTGGTTCACAGTTTGCAGATGAATTTGTGTGCTTCCGTGAGGTTTTTCTTGGAGCTTGATTTTGGGAATTTCTAAGCTGAAGAAGATGTCTGATGATTCTTCTTTTTAAACAATTGTTCATTTATTATTACGGAACAATTATTCAAACTAATTACAGTAGGTTTTGTTACAGAAGTATATTTTCTTTGCCCAAGGCATTTGCTTTTAATTAGCGTTGCATTGGCTGGTATAACTAATACTTCGTTTTTGTTTATGCGCTGTACGCTGGTAGTGGTGAATTGTATGTTGACAACTGGACAGGTATTTTCGTTTGTTCGCAAAATTTTCATAACACAGGTGCTGTCGGTTGAAAGGGCTTCTCTGGTACAGATGAAGGTATTTTCTACCCTGGGGCACTCTTCTTGTGTGGAGTAGTATTCTTCCCGTGCAAGTAATAGGAATGGTTTAGGGATAATTATTGTTTGGTTTAGGATGGGAATAGGATATATTTTATATAATTCAAATAAGGTTGGGTTGATAATTGGTATATGTATTGCAAAAATAATGTATGGCTTGAGGGGCAAGTCATATTGCCACAGCTATATAGAAATAAATTTATGGGGCGACCAAAAAATGTTTTACGGATAGTTCTCAGAGAACAAGACAGAGAAAAATTAAAACTTTAACTTCAGATTTATCGCCTGAACAGTTATGTGAAGCTGCAGGTTCTGCTCTTTACAAAGGTGGACGAAGAACGACAGCAAAATTCATTAAAATAGCTGTAAACTCAAACTCGCAAGAATTAAAAAGAATGGAAAGCGCTTGCGATTCAACGTCAAGTACAACTGCTTATAGCCCTCAAGAAGCGCTTGCTTTAATAGTAGACTTGGGCTTAACCAAAGAAGACTATATTACGATTCACAAGGGAGCAAAAAACGAGGCGCCAATATCTATCCCTCATATCACATTATAGCCTCTTTAAAAAAAAGTGTTACCCAGATAATATGTTAGTTTCTGAAACGCAAGCTGAAATCCCACTACAAGATCTTTTAGACTTAACAGTGAAACGTTTAGTAGATGTCCAAATGGAAGTTTTACAGCTGTATGTTCCGGAGGATGTCAGAACTATCGACATCTATTACAAATGGGGACTAGATGGTAGTGGAGGTCATAGTATCTACAAACAAAACTTTTCCAATAACTCTATGTATGGCGATTCACATATTATACTATGCACTGTTGTTCCACTTGAAATGTCTGTGGAAACTGATGGAGGTAAAAGGTATTTTGGAAAAATCATAGCCCTTCTTCTACGAGATACTGTAGACCAATTTGTTTCAAATTAAAAAGAGAAACCAGGGACTCAATAAGAGAGGAATTTAAGAATATTGATGATCAAATTGACCAGTTGCAAGAAACCAATATTGACTTATCCAATAGGCACCTAAAATTTAAACATATCCTTATTTGTACAATGCTAGATGGCAAGACGTGCAGCACTCTAACTGATACGCCATCAAGCCAAACTTGCAACATATGTTATGCCACGCCAAAAGATATGAACGATATAGACAAAATCGTTAAAAGAACTTGCAATACTTCTGCTTATAAATTTGGTATCTCAGTACTGCATGCCTACCTTAGAAGTTATGAATTTTTATTACATATATCTTATAAATTAGATATTAAGGAATGGCAAGCTAAAGGATCTGCAGCTAAAGAATCGGTTAATCAAAGAAAAGCCATAATTTGTACCAATTTTTATAAAACTATGGGTTTGGTTGTTGACCAACCAAAACAAGGGAGAGGAAATAGTAATGATGGCAACACTGCTAAAAAATTTTTTGAAAATGCAGATATAGTTGCTGAAATTACAGGATTAGACCCTAATTTGATAACCAGATTTTCCAATATTCTGAGCGTAATATCAAGTGGACACTATATTGAATTGCAAGCTTTTAGAATCTATTGTTTAGATACAGCCAAACTTTGCATTGAGCTATACGGTTAGTATAAAATGAGTGCAACTGTTCACAAAATATTAATCCACGGTTGTGACATTATTAATTCTTTGCCTTTGCCTGTAGGACAGCTCTCCGAAGATGTTCTAGAGGCCAGCGATGAGGAGTATAAAAATATTAGGCAATTTCACTACCGCAAAACATCAAGACCTGACACAAACCCCAATTATTGAATCTTCCAGAAAAATAGCCTTAAAAAAGAAAACCTTATTCTGCAGAAGTTTTAAAATTATTAAAAATTCCAGATTTAAGTTGTAGTACTCCTAGTCCTAACGATAACGATAGCACAGATGATGATTCCGACTAAATATGATTAAATATTAGCCAACTAGGTACCTGCTACTACTAGAAGTATATTGTAATTTTTAAACTTTTTAGGGTCTGAAACTTTATTTAAAATGTATATTTTGCTTTATCGTACAGCTCTGATTCCAAATTGGTTGATTTTTTAAAAATATGTAACCACAAAAATATTAGCTCAATAGTTGCCTCTTATTTTGGAGATTTATGATACAGTTTTTGTTCCAAATTGGCAGAATTTTTTTATTACTATTATTATTTTACAATATAATTGTTATTAGAATAAAAGTGTATTTTTATTAAAATGTTTATAAGTGAAACTACTTTTGTCGCGCTAAATGGTAAAAATTGCCGTATGTGCGGCGTTTCGAAAGAATAATATATATATATATATATATGTATATATATATATATATATATATATATATATATATATATATATATATATATATATATATATATATATAGTTCAGAAATAATATGTGGAGAGGGCGCCACGAATAGTTGTCGTTAGATGAATTTATGTCGCCAACCCGAGATCCGTTCAGTTTGGCAACAGTGTGGCAACGGCGAACGCCGATTGGGTCCGGTCGGGTGTGATTAACTATACGGCAATTTGAATTACTACACAGAACAATTTTCTTCTTATTTGGGTCTTGGGTGTTATATTAAGAGCTACATACTTCCAGACACAAAGTTTGACAAGTCAAAGGTATGGACTATATAAATTATTTCTTGTTAACATAAAAAAATTAAACAGAAGAGCCATTAATCTTAAGAAATGTTTTAAAATACACTTTTTTAAGTTTTGGAA
Organism: Listronotus bonariensis; assembly: GCA_014170235.1. Lineage (NCBI taxonomy): Eukaryota > Metazoa > Arthropoda > Insecta > Coleoptera > Curculionidae > Listronotus > Listronotus bonariensis. The sequence continues at coordinate 8,475 of JACEGR010004083.1, forward strand.
AAGATCTTTGCTATTTCTTAAATACTGTACCATAATTTTTTTACAGAAAAGAGAAAACGATGTTCTTGTACGGAATGTTTCTTGTGATTTTCATCCATCATATTCAGCTTGGCTGTTTAGGAATTAATTTACTGCCATGTACGGACGTAGTGACACAAGCAGATTTATTAGCTGCTCGAAATATTGTGGAAGATGCCACTCCACCAGGGTATATCCTTGATGACTTGATACCAGAAGTTACCACAGGGAGGAATCCTCACCGCTGGATAGGGACTTTCCGAAGAAATGATAATCATTATGAAGTTGGATGTCAGTATTTAACTGCAGTAAAAAGAGAATTTAAAAGAGTATGTCTCCAAGGAAGTGAAATTCGAATTGTACGTTTACGAAATAGACCTAATATGCAATGTATCATCGTCGAGTTCTTAGTCAACTGTTTCTGCACAAACATCCCTAATAGGCGGAGGAGGCGAGGGATCAAATGCAATCCTTACCAGTATACGACAGAACACGACCACTGTTTACGTCCATAGTAAAATTGATACGTAAGTGTGAAAATTATCAAATTTAAAAACTGTGTCCTTGTTAATAGTCTAGGTAAAAAGTAAAATTTAATTTTTATCTTTTTAATTTAATCAAGAAAAAATTATCATTGTTTATTCGAAATCTCATATACAGGGTGTCCCAGATATGAACGAACTCTATAGGGATCTCGTAAATTGTTAGAGCTACAGAGACCTTCAAATGGGGAAAAGTTTCGTCCCCCGAACCTTGCAATATGATTTTTTAAATTTGGAATAATCCGAATATATTTAGAAAAACCGAAAAGTCGCGATTTAGTTTTTTTCTGACTATTTGAAACGATATGACGAAACAAAAATTCACGTCTCATGGCCACTATTTTTGCTCTACAAGTCAACGTTTTTAAATTTTCAATCCGACGTTTCGTTTTTTTTTTTTGAAACCATCGTCAAGTTCATTTTTTTATATAGACCGAAAATTTTGTTTTATTCTTAAAAAACGTCAGATTTAATTCTAAATCAAACGAGATATTACACTTATTATTTTCCGACGTTTCGAGCAAAAAAATCGTGGAAAATGATAACTGATAATAAAGGTAATGATGGTTTTAAACAAAAGAAATGTCGGATTGAAAATTTAAAAACCTGGGCTTGTAGAACAGAAAATGTGGCCATGAGAATGTGAATCTTATTTTGTCACATATTTTCAAATATGGTCAGAAAAAAACTAAATCGCGACTCCTCGTTTCTTTTTTAAATATTTTCGTAAGTGTTCGGGTTTTCCCAAATTTTGAAATGTTTTATTACAAGGTTCGGTGAGGCGCAACTTTTTCCAAATTTGAATAAAAAAGATCGTTGTGTCTACTGCAACAAAGACGTAACAAACTTTTCCAGACATTTGATCAGAAAACATAAAAGTGAAGAAAGTGTTGTTAAAATATTATCTGTTTCAAAGGGTGATCAACAAAGGAAAGTATTAATAAATTTATTACGAAAACAGGGGAACTATTGTGTTTATTCAGAAAACGTGTTAAGACCAGTTCAGCGACCATCATCAACAGCTATTAATCCAGACACAATGTTCTTACCCTGTATATACTGTAAAGGATTATATAGAAAAAGTCTGTCCAACGACATGTTAAAACATGCTTATTTAACACCGACCAAAGCAATTCTAATAAACGATTTGCTCCTGCCGGACAAACTATGTTAGCTTTTACAGAATCTAGACGATCATTTTTGCAACGCCTTCGTTTGAAAGATGAAGTTTTTAGTAAAATGTATGCCAATGAGATTTCTTTTGCTGGAAAAAGTGACCCAATTGTATGCCAGCATGCCGAGGACTATCTTAGAAAACATAAACGACCACATATTAAAAGTGCTGTAAGCAATAAGATACGTGAAATGGGAAGGCTCTTAATTGCTTTAAAAAGCATGTATAATATAACATCTGTCTTAGAGGCTTTCAGACCTGAACATTTTGATAAAATAGTTTCAGCAGCCAGAATTATCGCCGGCTATAATGAAACAGAAAAACAATTTAAATCACCTTCTCTGGCGCTGCATTTTAGAACAATATTACTCACTGTTTCTAAAGGTGGCGTGTCAATCAAGCGGCTACAGCGGCTATAGCCGCGCGGCTGCAGACGCGCGACTCTGGCGACTTTGTATCGTTCACTGATTACATTAAAATATATGCATTCGTTGTCAATTACGCGACTTCAGCGCGACGACAGTAGCGGCTGCCGCGACTCTAGCGACACGGCTGATAAAATAGCAGTCTAGCCGCGAGACCCGTCGCGACAGGTTTAATAAAAACTACGTGTTTGGTGAAATTTTTTGAAAAGAAATGGATGACTCTTTGTTATGTGAACTTGTAGGGCAACATCCCAGTTTATATGACGCAAAGAATAAACATTATAAAAATCAAAATATAAAAGACAAGGTGTGGAAGGAAATTGCAGAAATTTTGAAGCAATCAGGTAAGTTAATAAAACAAATATTACCTTTAACAACATTATTATTTATTATTATTAGAAATATCGGTTTTATTAACTGTTTTTTCTTGCCACGAAAGTGCGCCTTCTTGACTGCTGAAATAATGAGTAAATGCTTCCCTGACGTCAAACCCTTCAGCATTGGCAAATCCACCAGTTCCACGTATAGATATCATATTTTTGGTTGGTACATCATTCAGATTTACGTCTTTAAGAAGCAGCTTATTGTCTTCAAGAAAAGAATCTCGAAGCATGTTATGAATACAACAGGCTGTCATAATCAAATCATCTGTCACTTCTGGTTTTACAGCAATTGGTTGATAGAATATTCTAAACACCTGGCTTAAAAGGGCAAAAGCATTTTCTGAAACTCTTCTTGCTCGCGAGAGTCTGTAATTAAATACTGCTTTCTTAACATCCAAAGAAGCAACGTTCCGAGTGAATGGTTTCATAACATGTTTTGATAATCGAAAAGCCTCATCTCCGACAATTATATAAGGCAGAGCAACATCCGAATTGGGCAGCGTACATGGAGGAGGATAAAATGTTGAATCATTAATCAATCGCCCAAGATTGGATTTGGCTAATATGCCACTATCACCTTCTTTACCATAGGATCCAACATCAACCATTATAAATTTATAGTTAGCATCTACAAACGCCAACAGCACAATCGAAAAGAAATCTTTATAGTTATAAAATAAAGATCCACTTCTTCCGGGACAAAATATACGCACATGCTTTCCGTCTACAGCTGCAACGCAATTGGGAAAATTCCATTTATGAGAAAACTCTGCTGATCTATTCAAATGATGTTCTATCGTGGGCACTGGCATAAATATAGGTGGAAGTCGTTGTCGTAAAAGGCGTAGTACCAACTTCACAATGCGGCTAATGTATCCAGGTGATATTCGAAATGAGAAAGATAAAGAGGCAAACGTCTCCCCTGTGGCAATGAATCTGAAAATAAAAAGTTATAGATTATTTGGAAAGTATTTTAATAGAACCGATATTGTATTTTTTTATTCCGAACAAAATATTTTGAATTTACCAATTTAAAATAATAAAGCAACTCTAAGAGTATCTAAAATAGATACAATAAATGTTTGTTTCGTTTTTTACAGTCGACGATTGCAGAAAACGCTGGAAGAACATTCGTGATACATACAACAGACGTAAACGCAATAAGCTGCCAACAGGCTCCGCAACAAGCGCAAAAGGTTCAAAATGGTACCTCAAAGATGCGCTATCCTTTCTGGATACTGTGGAATCGGAGCGAAAGTGAGTAGATATACAGGGTGTCCAGTAACTCAACCGACAAACTTTAAGGGGTGATTCTATAATAAAAAATAATAAAACTTCATATATTCATTTTGAATCCCCGTTTAGTTAAGAACAACTTTGATCTCTTGACTTTTCTTTGTTTGATGTACGGTTTTCGCGTAAATAAATAGAACCCATTTCTTGTTATGATTAAATCCCTATCTAATTAAAGAATAAATAATAACAAAGCTTATTTTTAATTGTAGAATTTTATATTAGCAATACGAAATGACCATGCTAAAAAATGGTTTTTATTTTTTATGCAAAAACCGGTTATCAAACAAAAAGAAGTCAAGAGATCAAATTTGTTCTGAACTAAACGGGGATTTAAAAGAATTTTTATTTTAGAAAAATTCAGTGGCGTACCATTTTTTCTTAAAAAATATTTACCCTAAACCCCTTGTGGACGACACTGGCAAAAATTTATTTTTTTCTTTTAGGTCAAAAAATGTCTTCTGATGCATAGGAGATGTCTTTCAAATTTATTAAAAATATTTTAATTGGTATAAAAGTTAGATAAAAACACAATAATTTTTTTAAAATTTTTAACACCCTGTAGTTTAAAAACTTAGACGTTTAGGACATAAAATATGTTTATATGAAGTTTTTTTCTTATTTTTTATTGTAGAATCACCCCATAAAGTTTGTCGGTTGAGTTACTGGACACCCTGTATATTCACTGAAGCTAAAATTATAAATTAGTAACTCCTATTGTCACTCGTTTCAGGAGCACTTCAAACGTGCCGAATCCAAATGGGCTAGACGTTAGCTGCGAAGAAGACAACGATAATACTTCTGACATAAATGAAAATGAAGAAGAGAACCCATCGGAAAAAACTGTTTTATCAAAAAGAAATTTGTCAGGACCTAATAACGATGAGCAGAAAGCAAACAAATCAGACAGAGAGGAACTTTTTAGAGAAGAGCGACCAGTTCAAAAGGAAATAGTGCAACGAAATGGTTCAAAACGTCAGAAAATTACTACGGAACAAATTTTTAATGTGCTTCAAAGGAATAGAGACGAAAGATCAGATAATCAAGCAAGATTACTTAATGCACTGGAAACTCGGAAAGTGGAAGAAGATGCTATTGATGTATTTTTCAGAAGTATGGCTATATCTGTCAAAAAGCTTTCGCAATCTTCGCAGATAAAAGCTAAAATGGAAATTTGTCGCATTGTTAGTGACTTGGAATTGATGGAACTGCAGCAGTCACCATCCCCTAGGCATGTCGCGCCACAATCATTTACTACTCTTCCCATCTATCCCATTCGATCTCCTGCGAGTACATACGATTTACCAGCCGGACCTTCTGACATATCACAACACTCTCGACCATCCACCGGTTTATCCATACATTCAGTCACTTCTCCTGAACCTTCCCCTACAGAAGTCGTACCTCAAGGTCATAATTACACTTTAGATTCAAATTTGACTTTTTCAATTTAAAATAAATATGATATGTTCAAAATAAATGTAAACATTTATTATATAAAAAGAAAATAAACTTACCTTAGTGTTACCCCTAGTTTCTCTTCCGGACTTATTGGATGTCTAACTAGTCCACATAAATGCTTTTTTAGATCATTCTTAATCAGACTTAAAAGAAAATTAAACTGATTGATGCTAACTCGATAAAAACTTCGAAATTTGTTTTCGTCTTGTAATAAATGCCTTCGAACCAACATATTTTCAAAACCCTCTTCTCCTTGGGTACAAAAATCTCATTAGGGCTGCTTCTTAAAGAATTCGCAAGTAATAATAATAAGAGGTCTTCCTCGTCGTCTTCTTCGTTCTCTAAATCAGACCACAAGGCCACTGCTTCCTCCATGACAGTTTACTGCAAACTAGCAAATTGAAACTTATACAAAGCAAAAGCGGCCGAAATCGCGCAATAGACCGCAGCCGCGCGGCTATAGCCTTTGTAGCCGCTTTATTGACACGCCACCTTAATACTGCATTGACGATGATACTTAAAAAACATCCAATTATTGCAGTTAGCGACTACGACCAAGCACAAAAGGATATTGAAAATTTTAATAAACTTGTGGATAGAAATTGGAAGTATGAAATGGGTAGCCTGGCTCTTAAGGATTTGAATAAGAAACATTCCATTTGTCCTCAAAAACTACCCATAACTGAAGACGTTATTCAATTTAACAGGCACTGTTATAAAGTTGCCGAAAAAGCATATCGACTCCTACAAGAAAATTTGCAAAATGTTGATGCTTTTAAACAGTTATCAGAAACAATTTTAGCATTAACAATATCCTTAAATCGAAAAAGGGTAGGCGATGTACAATATATCAAACTACCAGCATATAATTCTACTAGAATACCAAGCGATTGCTTCTCCTTATTAACAGAATCCGAAAAAGAAATAACCAAAAATTTTAAAAGAATTATTACAATTGGCAAAGGTAGCAAAGCTGTACCCCATATTATTTCCCAAAAAATCCAACAATATTTAGAATTCTTATTAAAATGCAGAGACGACTTTGTGCCAATAAAAATCCGTTTTTATTCGCCTTAGTTGGTAGTTCGACACAATGGATTGATGGGCCCAAAATCCTAAAAAAATTTCTATATCCTCTGGCATAAAAAATGCAGAAACAATAACATCTTCCAGACTTAGGAAGCAAATTGCAACTGTTCTTCACATTCTATATTTGGATAATCTAGAGATAAAATAGCTAGCGGCATTTATGGGCCACACCAAAAAGACCCACGAAGAGTTTTACAGGTACAGGGTGTTTCAACGAGGACTAAATAGTGGTGTATTTTTGACTTTAATCTTATTAAATTTTAAAAATATACCTGGTGACGCAAGATGTTGCTACTTCCTAAACATTTTTTGTATTTTTCAAAATAAAAGTTTGAAAATTTAGTAATGAAATAAGTACACTAGTATGCAGTTTTTAGGATCATACTGTTGACAAGATCACTTCCAATTTCACTGAAAGTAATACTAACTTTTTTATTTTAAATAGAGTACCCCATTTTTCTTAATATTTGGATTCGCTGTAATTTGCTATTTAAAATGATAAATCACAACATGACTTTTGCTTTCAAAATGGCGTCTTTTGCACAATCTAAAAATGAATAAAAATAGTACTAAAAAGTAACCCATTCATCATTTTTTTTAATTTTATTCAATTTTTATAAGTCAAAGTAAAATTTTACATATAGAAATGATAAATAAAAAACAGGCGCATATTTTGGAGGTTTTATAATTTGTATTTGATATACAGGGTGTTAAAAAAACAAAACACGTTTTGACAAAAATTATGTACTCGATTATATTAAAATAAAATGTTTAGGCCAATATGTAGGTAAGAAACTAGAATTATATTTCGGCATCCAGTCCAAAGATGTTAATTATTTCACCACGTAGTCCACCCTTTTGTGCTACTATCCACAAGATTTTAAAGACGAAACGATACCCCCACTCCTCCAGCCGCCGCCGCGCCGGTGCGAGGTACCTCCGTCTCCGCTCTAAGCGCTTCATTCGCCTTCTTGTGCTACAAGAGAGAACATCGCTTCAGCGTCCTGCCTTCTTACGACGTAAGTATAAATAAAATAAATTAAATTAAGATATATAACCCTTTTTTCCAGCATGGGAAAATCGAAAAAGAGACGACATAGTTCGTCTAGCAGCGATTCGGATAATTCCGATGGAAAAGAAGTGTTAAAAAGACTAGAAAAGCTTGAGAAATATTATAAAAAACACGTGAAACGCAGCCGCTCGCGATCCCGGGCGGATCGCAAGGCCAGGTCGAGACAGCGCTCTCCGTCTCACTCGGTGAGGGAGTTTTCGCAGTGTCCCGATATCCGTTCACGTTGTAAGAGTTTTGGTAAAGGCTCGTGTACACTGGCAATAATATTGCGACATTTATTGCGAGAGCAGATGTCGGCGCCCGTGTAAACATTCGCGAGACCAAAATTGCGAAATCACTTTTGGTTTCGTCCGGTGATCTCGGCAAGTAAGAATATTGCCAGTCTAAACACGTTATTTCGCGAAATCGGCTGCTCTCTCTGACATCAAGGATTTATTCCAAACGTGTTGGAATATTCTGCGAGAGATCTGAAATGGCGTCAAAAAGATCTTGGACAAAAGACGAAACATTTTTATTGATAACAGAATGGGAAATGTACCCAGAATTATGGGACGTTAAAAGTAATATTTATAGGAATAGGATCAAGAAACAAAATGCTTTAAAAATGTTAGCGGAAAAGTTTAGTACGGTTGAAAGTGAAATTTCGAGAAAATTGCATAATTTGCGAACGCAATTTCATCAGGAAGTCAGACGAATGAAAAAATGAAAAGTGGCGATGGAGCTGACGACGCATATGAAATTACCTGGGAGTTTTTAATGCTCTAAAATTTATTAATTGTGATCATTCGGATCGTAAAACAACTGATAATTTGGTAAGTAGGTATCATATTAATTTATTAAAAAAACTAAGTATATAATTCAACTATTTTCTAAATATGCGCATACTGCCAGGGCACTTCTCCCTCTGGTGAGACAAAGTAATCTCTGAATTCATCTCTGACATCTTTCGAGTTTACACCAAAATTATGTGCTGTTCCATGTTCTAAAGGTAATAAGTTTGATTCTGGCATTCCAACACTGCGCCATGATGCGACCTGTTCATCAGAATCAAAAATACCTTTTGGAGCATAAAATTGACTTTTTCGGCTCATTAGAAAGTTATGTAGGACACATATTGCTGACACAATACAAGTACTTTTTTCTGGTCCAAGTTCTATAGGCTTCCGTAAGATACGAAAGCGGTTAGCAATGAGCCCAAATACGTTCTCTATTACTCTTCTTGCCCTTGAGAGCCTGTAACTAAATACCCGATTAGGTGCAGGTTGCCCTCTGAATGGGTATGGTTTTAATAAATAGGGTTTCATTGCGAATGCATCATCCGCTACTATTACATATGGTACTGGTTTTTCGCGTCCCGGTAAAGGTTTTGCTTGTGGAAAGTTAAGGGCATTATTTGCTAGGGAAACTGACAAAGCACAATTATTGAATACTCCCCCATCTGATACTCGTCCATTGCATCCTATGTCAACATACAGAAATTTATACGTGGCATCAGCTAATGCCATGAGTACAATACTATTGTATCCTTTATAATTATAAAAATAGCTCCCGCTATTAGGTGGGGCCTTTATAGATATGTGCTTCCCGTCCAAGGCTCCCACACAATGTGGAAAATTCCAGAGGTCTTCAAATAACTTTGAATGCTGTAGCCATTCCTCCGGTGAAGATGGAGTCTGAAAATAAGAAACAATATGTGTTTGTTCTAGGTACTAGAGACGGAAATGTCAGCTGAAGGAAATGAGAAGTTAAATAATGATGAAGAACTGTACGATGCTGAACAAAGTGTTCACTCACAGAAGAAAAAGCAAAGACAGAGTAAGAGGAATGAAACGGAAAACGATGTTATATTCAAAAGGCGGCGAACATGTTATCGAAGCCAGTAGATGAGTACCAAATTTTTGGAGATTTCGTCACTAGCGAAATGAGAAATTTACAATCTGCTGATTATAAACGTCAACTGAAATTGAGCATTCAGCGTGAAATACTTAAATTTTCTGAACTTGACCATTCTTCTGCCTCAACAAGTGTGAATTCTTCACGATCATCGTCTAGACCTTCATCAGCTGCATCTTATTATTCATCATATATACCAAGTACACATGAAGAAAGCATGACAGGTATACTTAATATCTATAATTATTAGTGAAAATGGTTTACCTGTAAATATTCCTTTTTCAGAACATCAAACAACATTCGACAGCACTCAGGAACAATTGTCGCAATGGTACATACAGGGATGCGGAACAAGTACATCAATGAATGATACGAATCACCTACAAAATTTATAAATTAAATAAGTACACCTACTACTACCTACTTTATTATTAAAAATATATTCGTTGTTGATCAATGATCCCATCATGTAATAAAAATATATTTTTATAAATTTAATACTATATCGATATGCTTTATTATTTACCTGTTGCTAAAAATCTCAAAGTCAAACAAAGTCGCTCACTAGCCGTAATAGCACAACGCATCTGTGTGTCACGTTTACTAATGCTTGGCCCAACTAATTTTAAAAGATAATCAAAATCAGCTCTTGACATACGCAAAAAATTATCAAGTTGCGAAGGGTCTTCTATTCTCAGTTCGGACAACAAAGTGTTGTGAACTCCGAGATTACATCTTTTTAATACCCATTGTCTGGTCCATATCCTTTTTTCTTCTTACTTTTTTCCAACAAATGTAAAACTATGTATGCAGCAGCATAAAAATGCCTCAAACACACATACATGCGACTGAAAAATATTTCAACTATCTAGTGAACTCTCTGAGGTGTAAACAGGCAAGACATATTTCACGCAAAAATTTGTGACATTTTCTCTCGCAATTATTTGCTAGCATAATTTGCCCGAAAAATTCCCCTAGTAAACAGTCGTGCAAGTATATGTAGCAATAAATGTCGCAATATTATTGCCAGTGTACACGAGCCTTAATGATAATAATTTTGACAACATCAGTATAGCCCGAGATCCGTGCGACTCGGTAATTACAGTCAACAAGGTTGCCCATAGTCCGCGCGGCATGGCTTCCTCTGCTTCCTCTATATCCGGAGCGCCATTTACAGATGAGTTAATCATTCATAATGATGTTCAGCTGTCCGATGATGTTTTAAATATTTTAGGAGAGGATCCTACTACCAAAAATAATATAACAACAAAGCTGCATCCAGCTTTATCGGCTCGCTGGACACATCTTATTACAAATGGCATGCCGGAAAATGAGTCCAATAATATTTTAATGAAATATCAAATACCAGAAAATTGTCCCTTGTTGGCACCACCGGTACTTAATCCGGAATCGAAATCTATTTTTCCCTCTAACATTCAGAAAAAGGATAATGCTTATGTACAGTTTCAAAATAAGCTAGGTACTGGATTAGCTGCATTGGGTAAAGGGCTTGACAGTGTTCTTCAGAACACTGAAAATTTGCCATTGCATAGAGGTTTTGCTCTCTAGTTTGTCTGATTCAGGACGCATTTTTACAAGTCTCTTTTATGATTTATCAATGGCACGTCGAGGCTTCATCTAACCTTATATGAATAAGGATACCAAAGAGTTATTAGAAAAATGCCCCCATCAAACCTGCTTTTGGACCTGATCTTAGTGAAAAGGTAAAGGGCGGCAAGTCCTGTTTCTTCTAATAAATTTAAAATAGAAAAGAAAAGAGGGGGCAAGAAAAGACCCAGCCTAGTGGATCTTTAAACAGGTATCGCCCTGCCCGTCATCCGAGGGAGACCGGGTCATACAAGGGCCGAACCTCGAAAGAGTCCAATCTCAAAGGGACATACAAGAGACGGATGTAATTACGGTAAGTTCAGAAAATATTGCAGGTAGACTTTCATTATTTTATAAAAACTGGAACACCTTGACATCAAATAAAATAATACGCAAATGTATTAACGGTTACTTAATACCTTTAAATAAGGTACCATTACAATTAAGCCCTCCAAAAACTCCCTGCTTTTCTCAGAAAGAATATCAGGTTGTATCAAACGAAGTCCAAAAATTACTTAAACAGGGGCGGTAGTAAAGTGCGAGCCACTACCCGACCAATTTTTATCTAGCTTTTTCTGGCAGACAAATCTAATGGAAATAAATAATAGTTTAAAAAAACTAAAAAACACGCTTTTATATGCAACCGAACTAAAAATTAGAAAATAATTTTTCATTAAAAAAAATATTGTCACTTCATAGTAAAAAGCGTGGGGTGCATTTTACTATTTTTTCATAACTTTTCCATCATAGATATTGGCAAATATAATAATTATAACATTTAATATATTAAGCACCCCACGCTTTTAACTATGAAGTGACAATATTTTTTAATGAAAAATTATTTTCTAATTTTTAGTTCGGTTGCATATAAAAGCGTGTTTTTTAGTTTTTTTAAACTATTATTTATTTATCTTATTATTTTTATTACTAGTATTTTATTATTATTATTATTTATTGGTATTTTATTACATTGTGTTTTTATTATTTAAATAATAATTATTATTATTTACACAGTATATTATTAAATTTCATGTAAGAAACATGTAACAAGGTAGTCAATGAATTCAGATATATTATTACTTAGTTTATTTTACACTTTAAATAAGTTCTCTAACAGAATAATAACTAACTGACAATAAAACTGATTTTGTCCAAAGTGGTTTTTTTACTCAAGAGGTGTACGTAATGACTTTTTAGGCATTTTAATGAAATTTTTGGTTTATATTTTAGCTCTCTCACATTTTAAATGGCATTATACAACATCAAACTGTACTTATATTACTTGACATCCACCTATTTTCAAAATATTACTAGAAAAAGAAAGACCTGGTATTAAAAGCCTTATAAGTGTATTCTAAAATTACCCATCTCGTAGCTTTACCAGGCAGGAACAGAACTATTCTACCACTAAAAGACCCTGTATAAGTTCAGTTTGCAAAGTATAAACCAACATAACTGTAATATTTTTTTTTATTACCAGCTTTGGCGCTCTATAAACCAGAAACAGTTACACCATACGAAGGTATCAACGCTTCAGGAGTTAAAAGAGCCGAACAACGGATGCTCTTAGAAGATCACATCAATAAGCCGCAGCACGGAGTCTTTTACAGAAACATCAATAGACTCGATCTATTTCGAAAGCTTACGTTTGGGTTTTTGAAATCCGCCGAGCTTAAGTCTAAGACCGAAGGATTCTTACTAGCATGCCAAGATGGGGTGATAAACACATTGGTGTACCGAAGCCAATTTTCCAATGTTCTTGACACCGCATGTCGAGCCTGTCGACAGCAACCCGAAACCCTTATGCATTTATTGTCAGCTTGTCCAGTGCATGCTGTCAATAGCTACATCCATCGGCATAATGACGCTCTTCGGGTACTTTACTATCACCTGAGGTATTACTACGGCATCGATGAAACAGCAGTACTGCCGTTTGCTCCCGGAGACATTGAGGCAGTAGTGGAAAATGACAACTGTCGCATATACTGGAACTACGCGTTCCCAATAACGCATCAAATTCAAGCGAATAAACCCGACATCGTTCTCCTTGATAAGACAAACCACACCATGTATGTAATAGAGTTCCCCGCCCCAGCGGAAACTAACATCGATATAAAAGAACGGGAGAAACGAGCCAAATATCAAGATCTTCTTGGCAAACTTCGGAGGCTCTATCCGGAGTATACCGTGCGATTGGTTGTCCTTATAATTGGCGTTTTGGGAGGCATGAAGAATAACATATTAAGGGAAATAAGGTACATTCCAGCATGTGAAAATACATCCGAACAACTGGTGATGAAGATGCAGAAATCTGTTGTCCTTGGATCCCTTCGTCTACTGAGGCAGATGAATTTGGTCGAAGATCACTGACCGAGCGGACGCGAGGAGTGGTCTTCGATATGGATGGCCTTTCGCACGACGCCCTATGGGGTCGGAGCCATGGTATACGTCGTGTTGGATCTTTTAGAGAATAATAATAATAATAATAAAGCCAGTTTGGAGAACTGGTCCTTGATTGGAAGAAAAATCTCCCGTAAAACTAACGAAAGTTAAAAATTTTACGAAAATAAAATTGCTGACGTAAAGAAAATTTACACCAACGAGGAAATTAAATGCATTGCACCAGGTTACAAAGGCAAACTGGAAAACTTCAACCCTGCGAAAGTAGGACAAAAGCGTACGGGCCAGAAACCAAAGGAGAAGCGCGATGCTACTATTTTACAGCCAACGGAATTGGGACATGCACCACAACGCAACGAATCGCTAATCAGCGAGGCGATATTCGGAATAGATGTCTCAGTGACGGAAATAGCACCACGTCAAAGCTTCCAAGCTAACTACGGCAAAGTAGTTGATATTGCAGCCGACGTGTATGCAGCCTACCAGATTGACGAGAAGCAACTTGATCGCATCGTCGCGAGGGAGGAAGTCGCATACTACGCCACCGCAATGTTTAATCTACGCCTGATAGAAGTAAAATCCAAGCAAGGCGAAGCAAATTTGACAAGTGTAGAAAGGATTTGAGAAAAGCAACGGCAGAGGACACCTTCAACATCCCACAGCCGCTTTTCACTTATCTAAAAAAATTGGCACATACACAGACAAAATGGGGAAAGAGACAAGACTAGAGATACCACCTCTACCAACCACGGTAGTTCAAAACTTTGGTGGATACCATGCACCACGCGTGGATGTCGACACTCACAACCTGTTTGAAGAAGTGCCGAGTTTAAGAATAGCCGGAGATATGGTTATGGCGCTGGCATCTAATGAAGATGAGCCGGTACCGAACTTCCATATCGGCAAACCAAACAACACCGAGTTCACGACCAACCTCGTCGGAACATTCCATCCCATCGGTATTCGGAGACCAGAGATAAAGAAAAGATTGTCTGGCTTTGGAATAACAGCAAATTCGTTTGCAGAGTTCGTTCCTGGCACCAGATTTAATCTACGCTACATCAGATCACTCTCAGACATCGTAGGGAAAATGAAGAGTTTCAAAAACGAAAGGTTGTCATGAAGACACTCGGAATGGCTGGCGGTGAAACGCAAACAGTCATAACAAAACCGAGCGAGGTAACAGAGCCAGAGAATTGGCGAAGCAGAAGTGTACAGAGTACATCTGCAGCTACCAGCTCAACAGCAATCATGGGAGCCGCAAACTATTTTGGCTTTCAGCTGTACAAAGAGGACGGACCCGGAGACACCCGTCACGCGAAGACTCAAAACTGAAGTGGTGTGACTGGAGTTAGGGACGCGCCTTGGGCAATGCCAGACGATTGGTACGACAATCGAAACAGAGCGTCGAGACTTACCAGCGGGCATTGGCACTGAAAGATTAAGAGCTATCTCACTGCGACAAGATCTGACATTATCAAACGTGATACGTCGAATGATTAAAACGCAGAGATAATACTCAAAGAATCGAAACAAAACCGCATTATAAACGAGAGTAGGATCGAGGGTACAGAAAACAAATAGTTTTAGATCATTATTTACAAGAGTAAAGTAAGGACAAAGTCCAAATTACAATTACACTTTAGTAAATCAATTTAGAAACTATAAGAATGTAAATATAGAATTAGGGGTAAGTCTGGCCATCAGGACGATGCCTGGCATTGTTCCTGGTGCTACCGAACACGAACAATCCAAGCAAGACGGTACTGCCAGCGAGCTTGAAGGGGTTGCGGGTGCCAACAGCAACCTACGAGAGGCCTTAAATCGGTCCGGTAGCCTATGTAATACCGGTAACCGCCGCGGCTCTGTGGGGTGACATCCCGCAGAGTCGCGGATATCTCGCATTGTCCCTACAAACAATGATGAGCAAGCTCCCAACAATCCACCCCGTTCGGATAGGGGTGTAGGGCAGGTTGGAGGAGCAACTGGACGGACGCCCTTAAACGACCTTGGCAATGGACATGGACTCCTCACGTGGACGGACGAACTTAGGGACGATCTGATGGATGCGTATTCCCTCAGCGAACCTACCATTAGGGGCTACATGGCACAGATGCACGCCACGTGGTGTGCTAAACACCCAGAACTAAGTCATCTCTCCCAACAACGTTTGAGAGACTACGTAGCCTATCTTAACCGATCTGGATATGCCAGAACACCAAGACAACAGGAGCCACCTCAGGACATGGAAAATCAGGATCTGGGACAAGACCAGCCTGCGGGAACATGTGGTAATAGAGATTGCCCCGAGAACGCCAACAACGAAATGACAGAGAGGCTTACTAACATCAACATCAAGTCTCACATAAAATCCCAAGATATCGCACAAGCGAACAACGCCCTTCGGAACTTACTTTCAGAACGCACGGATATTTTGGCACTTAACAACGCTGTTTATGAAGCTGCGAAACAACTTATTCCTAACAACCGCTCAGATAGCTCTCACCAAGCACTTCGAAAGACCGAACGCAGAATTCAGCAAATTGCCAAAAAATAGATCTAACGCGGCAAGAGGCATCGCGCATTCAAAGTGTAATGGATTACATATCAGCCAACAGACCTTTTACGGAAAAGATCAGAAAAATAGCTTTAAGGCTCCGCCAAAAACACCATACACTAAACAGAGTCACGCTTCAGATCATCAAGCAGCGTTGTCTAGACCGCATACGATCGTTGGGTGTTATTAACAACAGCTTAAAGAAAAAGGCTAGAGGGATAAGAGATACAAATAAATTTGTGACTAAACCTTCTAGCTTTCTCGCAGACCCAGCACCAACGGTTGAAAATCCGCCACAAGCAAATATTGTGGAACAGTTCTGGAAGGATGTCTACGAGGACCCGAAGCCGTTACGACGGGACACTCCTGCTTTGAATACCTTTAGCGCCTATTGTGCGCGTACAAGGAACTTGACCAGCATGAAAGTCCACCAATCACAACGGAGGAGGTGAAAAGAGCCCTAGATGGTGCAAGGAATTATTCTGCACCGGGTCCGGATGGCATTAATAACTACTGGTGGAAGAAATTCCCCAGTACACATCCACATTTGGCCAGAATCTTTGATTCGTGGCTTAATGGAGACACACCAATTCCTGAATGGTTTGTGAAAGGCCGAACGATATTAATACCAAAAAATAATAGTTTAAAAAACTAAAAAAACACGCTTTTATATGCAACCGAACTAAAAATTAGAAAATAATTTTTCATTACAAAGAGTTTGTCAGTCACTTCAGAGTAAAAAGCGTGGGGTGCTTAATATATTAAATGTTATAATTATTCTATTTGCAAATATCTATGAGGGAAAAGTTATGAAAAAATAGTAAAATGCACCCCACGCTTTTACTCTGAAGTGACTGACAAACTTCTTTGTAATGAAAAATTATTTTCTAATTTTTAGTTCGGTTGCATATAAAAGCGTGTTTTTTAGTTTTTTAAACTATTATTTATTTTTCATTTTTTAGTTCGATATATCAATTAGTTTTTTAAAATAAATGCTCCAGTTTATTCACTAAAAATTTCTTTGCCATGCATTCTTGATTTAAAGCTAAAGTGGCCACATAATTTTCACCTTTTAAAACTCCGTATTTCTATGTATTTTACACCTTTTATTATAAAATTGAAAAAGTCAATTAACAAAAACGCAGCAAGTTGTGCATCAATTGCCCTTGCGCATTCGCCATAATTAAAAACGATTATTAAGGAATTTATTTATCCTGGCGATGGCGGTCCTAAAATCAGGATAACGGAATACTGTTTTTAAATTATTGCATTGTCATCGGTCCTTGATGCGTGTGCAAAGTTTCAAAGAAATTGAAAACTACCCAGAACTAACCAGTTCACAGTATTTCTCCTTCTTTTTTGCACACAATTCTTGATTTTTCATTTTTAGTTCGATATATCAATTAGTTTTCTGCGGTCATGTGATATTGAAATGTTTCACGAACTATTTCGTAATCTAATCATTTCATTTAAAGCTTCACTGTTGCATGGGGTTTCAGAACGCAACTACTCCGAACAAGTTTCAGATTGGTCTACATATAACGGGGTTTGTACCCGTTTAACGGGGGTTCTTGTTAACCCCATGGTCTTCCTGTCGTTTGCCGAGAGGTTGCGTCCTATGGGTGGACGCACGCTTGTTTAACTAAGGTGTTGCAACCTTATCCTGGTCCCCAACCCGTCGGCAAATGTTGTCAAGTTCGATTATTCAATTGTCTAATCTGGCGCATCCGCCAGAACGTACGATTTTTCACTTTTCCGGTTTTCCTGGAAAATGCTGGAACTTAACGGGATACTGTTTTTAAATTATTGCATTGTCATCGGTCTTTAATACGTGTGCAAAGTTTCAAAGAAATTAAATAGCTGGAAGGTGGTAAAAATTAGGCTCAAAGATTCCGTTACACGCTTTTATATGCAACCGAACTAAAAATTAAAAAATAATTTTTCATTAAAAAAAATATTTTCACTTCATAGTAAAAAGCGTGGGGTGCTTAATATATTAAATGTTATAATTATTATATTTGCCAATATCTATGATGGAAAAGTTATGAAAAAATAGTAAAATGCACCCCACGCTTTTTACTATGAAGTGAAAATATTTTTTTAATGAAAAATTATTTTTTAATTTTTAGTTCGGTTGCATATAAAAGCGTGTTTTTTAGTTTTTTAAACTATTAATTATTTTTCATTTTTTAGTTCGTTATATTGCACAAAATTCTTAATATAACAGTAAATTAGAACATACTAATTAATTAAGCAGCAAAAAGAAAATAACCAGCCCCCTATGAAATGACAATGGTAGCAAATTTTAAAATTTGCAAAGATTGCAACTCACTAAAAAATTTCTTCTTCATTAAGTAGCAAAGTTTCAAATTTTGCCAACAGATGGCACTCCAGGAAATGTTTGGACCGTTGTCAACACTTTGCAATCCACTAAAAAATTTCTTCCTCATTTAATAGCAAAGTTTGAAATTTTTCCAACAGATGGCATCCTAGGTGTTGTTTTTATAATATAATGGAATTTTTTTCCTGGCGATTAAAAAAAAGATAAAGGGATACTGTTTGCAGATTATTGCATTGTCATGGGTCCTTAATACGTGTGCAAAGTTTCAAAGAAATCGAATAGCTGGAAGTTGGTTAAAATTAGGCTCAAAGATTCCGTTACATAGGCAGCCAGATGGATAGATTGATAGATAGATAGATAGTTACAACCCAAGTTAATAAAAGCGTGTTAAAAAGCGTTTTATTCTTAATCTAAAAAAAATTTAATTATTACGTAAATGCGCCACATTTTAAATTGGAAGACACGAGAACTATACTAAGATTAATTCAAAAGACTGGTTTCTTTGCGACTATAGATCTGAAAGATGCCTATTTTTCAGTTCCTTGTATGAATTTACGTGTCTTCCATTTGGCTTATCTTCAGCGCCTCATGCATTTACCAAAATTATGAGACCAGTGGTACAATTTTTTAGATCCAAGGGCATAATATGCGTTAATTATCTGGATGATTTTTTAATTTTTGGTGAAACCTATAATGACTGTAAAAATAAGGTAGCTATTACAACAAAACTACTTTATTATCTTGGCTTCACCATTAACTTGGAAAAAAGTGTACTGAATCCTTCAAAAACTTGTAAATTTTTGGGCTTTATTTTTCATACTGATACCTTAAAATTGAACTTCCGAGTGATAAGAAAATAAAAATTACTCAGTGGATTAAATTTTTTCAAAACAAAAAAGTTTTTAGAATCAGACACTTTGCTCAATTTGTAGGATTATTGGTTTCAGTATGCCCAGCAGTAAAATACGGTTGGTTGTACACCAAATCTTTTGAGAGGGAAAAATTATTTGCCCTTAGGAATAATAATATGAATTATAACGCAAGAATGAGTCTTACAGATTTTTCGGATCTTTCATGGTGGTTAGATAACATAAATTCGGCCAATAATGACATTAGGCAGGACACTTTTCAGCTAGAAATATACACGGATGCATCCCTTTCTGGTTACGGAATATTTTGTAATGGAGAAGTCACACACGGTTGGTGGACTATTGAGGAGAAACAAAACCACATTAATTTTTTAGAACTAAAAGCCATATTTTTTGGTTTAAAATGTTTTGCAAAAAAGCTAAAAAATAGCAACATTCTTATAAGGTGTGATAACACCACTGCAGTGGCTTGCATAAATCGTATGGGTAGTGTACAATTTAGACACCTAGATAGTTTGGCTAAAAGCATATGGCAGTGGTGCAAACAACGAAATTTGTGGTTGTTTTCTTCTTTCATTAATACGAAAGATAATTGGATGGCTGATAGGGAGTCACGAGCATTACAGCCAGAGACCGAATGGTCTTTGGCAGACTATGCTTTTACTCAAATTAAGAATAAATGGGGTACTCCTGAGGTTGATTTATTTGCCTCCATAAATAATCGCAAATGTTAAAAGTACATATCATGGCTTAAAGACCCTGAAGCTTTTGCTTGTGATGACTTTACACTGTGTTGGACAAATGTCAATTTTTATGCTTTTCCACCATTTGCTATTATTTTAAGAGTTTTACAAAAAATAATTAAAGATAAAGCAGAGGGCATTTTAGTTGTTCCTTTTTGGCCATGTCAGGCGTGGTATCCACTTTTTATAAATTTGTCCATAGAAGATCCAATTTTCTTTAAACCAAACTCAGAACTTTTAATTTCTCCTTTTAGTCAGGAAGCCCATCCCCTATCGCAGAGCCTTACCTTGGTAGCATCCAGACTATCAGGAAATCACTAGAATTACAGGATGTGCCTAAATGTGCCATAGAAACCACATTGCATTCAATATCCGAATCTACCATTAAGCAATATGGTGTTACTTACAAGCTTTGGTGGCAATTTTGTAATCAATCCAAAGTAAACCCTTTCCAGGCTAATACACGGGATGTCTTGATATTTTTTCAATCTTTGTTAGACAAATCGAATAGCACATTTGGATCATTTAACTCTCACAGGGCTGCTTTATCATTAATTCTTCCTGGTAATTTAGGGCAGAATGCAATAATAAAGCGATTTATGAAAGGGTATTTCAAGGTTAAGGCCTCAAAAACCCCGTTACAGCCATATATGGGATCCTAAACAAGTTTTAGATTATTACCAAAATTATCCTCCGGATTCGTTAAAATTATTGTCACAAAAACTTGTCACACTATTATTGTTATCTACCGGTCAAAGGCTCCAGACAATATCCTTAATAAAGTTGTCAAATATTAAGCCCTATGATGGAGGTATTCAAATATTAATTCCAGACAGAATTAAGACATCCAGTGTAAGCAGCAAACAGCCTTGTTTAATCTTACCAAAGTTTAACGAGATGCCTGAATTATGCGTTGTAACTTGTTTATTTAAATATATTCAGGAAACAGAAAAAATAAGAAATATTAACGACGACTATCTTTTTATAACTTTTCAACGCCCATATAGAACTGCCACTAAACAAACATTAAGTCGATGGGTAAAATGTGCGTTACATTTAGCAGGTATCGACACTAGTATTTTTAAAGCACATTCCAGTCGACATGCTTCTACCTCTGCTGCTAGCAGGGCCGGGGTCTCAGTGGACCAAATCAAAGACTCAGCAGGTTGGAGCAAACATTCTCAGACCTTTGCAAAATTTTATAATCGTCCCCTGGTGGATCGCGGTGAGTTTGCACTTGGAGTTTTTAAACAATAACTAACCATGTTCTTATTATAATACTTTACATATCAATGTGTAACTTTGTTTAGATTTTTCTACGTTGCATAATTAATAATAAAAACTTATAAAAACAATGTTTTTTCCAATTCATAACTCACAGGTCTTTAAACATCCTACGTGGTGAAATAATTAACATCTTTGGACTGGATGCCGAAATATAATTTAACGATCAAATGAACTTACCTGAAGTTCGATCGAAATTATATGAGGCATCCAGTCCAAAGATGTTAATACCCATCCCAGCCCTCCCATGGGAGTTATGAATTGTACTAATTAACCATAGGGATTATTTAAACTTAATGAAGCGCTTAGAGCGGAGACGGAGGTACCTCGCACCGGCGGCGGCTGGAGGAGTGGGGGTATCGTTTCGTCTTTAAAATCTTGTGGATAGTAGCACAAAAGGGTGGACTACGTGGTGAAATAATTAACATCTTTGGACTGGATGCCTCATATAATTTCGATCGAACTTCAGGTAAGTTCATTTGATCGTTAAATTAATATATCAAAAAATGGGTTAGTAAATAAAATCGCATGTATTTGATATACAGGGTGTTAAAAAACAAAACACGTTTTAACAAAAATAATGCTCTAGATTATATTAAAATAAAATGTTTAGGCAAATATATAGTTACGAAGCTAGAATTAATATATAAAAAAATTTACAGGGTGAGTAAATAAAACGTATTTTTTAAAAGTATATGTTTCTTTTAAGGTTCTTGGCCGAAACCCAGGTCTTTAACAACGCGACAATTTGTTAACTTTTTACAAAGTAGTAGGTCACCTGATTTTAAGATAAAATCCAATTATTTGCATGATCAGGTGCGAATTTTAATCGGATGCGAATCATTGTCGACAGGGGACTCAACAACACTAAAATATTTTATTAAAACATATAAAATAAAATGGTCTGAAGTAAATCGCAATATGCCACAATTTGAAAAAAAAAATGAAACCTGGTTAAATTTGAGTTTAGAGTAGAAATATCGACCCCTAGTAGCAGTGGAAGAAAAGCAGGTGATTTTTCATCTTCAAGTGAACGTATGAAAAAAAAAAGAACTGAAAGCTTACGTTCAAACTTTAGTGCGGAGGAGTTAAGTTATGCAACATAGAGCTGAGGGAGGACTGGATATTTCCAAAGTCATTAAGAATGTTTTATTTACGACACCCTGTATAAATTCATAAATATACATTTTTTGTCATTAACATTGATGAATCACATAATCTAATAAATTTTATAATGTTTTTTAGTAAAATTTGCCACTAATTTAAATATTAAAAATATGTCTTTTAGTCTAATTTTTAGTCTTTCACGAAATAAAAAACTAGTGGTATATTTTATGAGCACACTCTATAAATTCATAAATATATATATTTTTTTAGTTATCATTGATTAATCACATAATCTAATAAATTTTATGAGCTTTTTAAGTAAAATTTGCTTCAAATTACACTGTTGTATATTAATACCACGAATTTCGAATAATTTGTCTGTGTGCGTACGAGGGTTATGTGAAGAGATATCAAAAATTGTAAAAACAAAAGTTTTGGAGTTTTACCTGACATTTTTGAATCCGATGTAAAAATTTTTGTTACCGCTTTGGAAATGTCAAATTTTGACAGATGGTCGGTTTTTTCTTATGGAACACCCTATATTTGATTTCACGATTAAAAAGAGATGAATTTTATGATTTCAAATATACACATATAGTTTATTTATGTTTAGTTAAGCCGTTTTGGAAATGGTGTACAAAATGGCATAGTGGGGCAAAACGACATATTATAGGTATTTCCAAAGCGAGTTGCTAGATGGCGCCTCTGCAATCCTTAATAAATTCCTTTAGGCTACTACGTATTGTGTATCATAATTTAGTTCCCCTCGAGCAATTAAGTGAGTAGCACGTGGTCGAAATTTTATTTTCACACTATAAACTTTTGTTTCTGTGTTTGTTTGAAAGCGTATTTTTTGGAAACAAAATAACCGGGTAAGTCAATATTTTTAGATCAAGTAGTAGGATTGTAACTCTAACAAAAACCCAAGTTTATTGTTGTTTAGTTCTTGTAGTTTTTTTTATTTTTATTCTTATTTGACGTGTGTCTAAGTAGGGCTCCTCCCTCCTTTAAGATTTTTGTGCTAATAAATGCTAATTTTTTAATTTGATCTAGGATTATGCCACGCAACTATCAGAGGAAGACCGAAAGGCAGTCTTGGAGTCAGGATTCTATGAATAATGCCATACAAGCTGTAAAAAAATGAAATGGGATGGCTTAAAGCATCAAAAGTATTTAATGTACCCCAGGCTACATTACGAAGACATGCGTTAAAAAAAAATAAGGAGCTGAACCCAGGAGAGAAACGGCTAGGATAACATAAAACCACATTTCCTCCAGAAGTGGAACGACAGCTGGTCGAGCATTTAAAATTTTTAGAATCGCGATTTTTTGGGTTAACTAGAAAAGATGTTTTAGAGTTAGCTTATCAGCTAGCGGAAAAAATGGTTTTAAACATCAGTTTAATGATAATAACAAAGCAGCCGGAAAAGATTGGCTTAGATCATTGCCATGGCATTAATTATTATTGCTGTTTATTTGCCCATTAAGAATACCAAAAGACTCCGGCAGCTTTAGCGAGGCATGGGTTCGTTTGGGCTGTTTTCTATGTCCATTGTTTGAACATAAATATTAAATTAAAATCTATCTGAAATTATTGAGCGCCACTGATTTTTTGATGGTTAAAACCAGAAACCATAATGTACAGAACTTCAATTAAAACAATGGTGAATACAGTTAAATGAATATGTTTTATTTATATATTCCCCAAAAGAAAACTTCTTCCTTTGTCACCTTTTTACACCACAGTTCTATATACAACTTTACAATCTTACTTCGTACAATGAATATTTACAAATTTACAGGTTTTACATAAGTTCTCATAAGTGTAGAAAATCTTGTTAAAAGAAAGGAATTGGTAATAATAAAAATTGTTTGGTAAATTTAATATTTCTTAAAATTTTGTTGAAGACCAAAATGTAGTACCTTTGGCGCAGGGAAATTCATGAATTTACCGCCCTGTGGATAAATTTTAAAAGCAAATATATGTAGGTACACACATACCAATTACCTTTTACAAACCTAAATGAGTGTCTAAAAAATTGTATTTAATGTTAAATAGAAAAAGTAATGCAAATAATAATTCGTTATTTTTAAACGATTTTAAAATATCAAATATTAAAAATTTTGGCATTTGTTGTATGGCTACTTGCGGACATGAGTTTCCATCTGAATTTCCAGACTCCTGGATGATCTCCAAACTACCAGTCGGGTTTCAAGACTCACACCACTTGGACCAAACCAACCTCACAGTTGTATAGCACCCTAGCTAAGTTTGACCTTAGTTCAGATCGTACTCTCCCAATTGAATTACAACGGAGTCGTCCACTTGAAGTTCCTCTCTAGTTCCCCACTTGAAGTTCCACTCTTGGACTTGAAGTTCCACTCTCGGACTTACAGTTCCGCTCTCGGACTTGAAGTTCCAGTCTCCCACTTGAACCCTAAAATTAATATTATTTTGTTGAAACCAACGACCCAAGATCATTGCCAAAAGACTTCGAAATGAAAGGTACATACCTCTTTCTTGAGGGATTCAGGACTAGATCCAAATATAAAAGATGAAATTCAAAACAGACAGCCAACTGAAATTCAATAGAAAAAATCCAATTAGCATTACACTCTAGCCAAAAGAAAAATACCAAACTTACGGCGTGTTACAAATTCTGTCATCCAACGGGCTCTCGTTTTTCGGCGATAATTCCAAAACAAACCAAAAATATGTACACCGACACAACGAGGAAGTAATCCTTTTTCAAAAGGCTACTACTTTAACTTTAAAAACTTAAAGATGGTTAAAAATTTCACAGATCTTCTAAAAGAATTTTTTAACTCGACATGCCCAGCGTCCAAATGAAAGTGACGTTCTCCTAGAACCTACCTTCACCTCAATCAGGGTTGTCATCCCAATGCCCTATTGCCCAAAACACTCGACCTTACAAGCCCTAGAGTTGGCTTTACGCCCCAAAGTAACAGAGTGTTGGGTATCGAATATCCCCTAAAAGTGGCTGGCAGAAATCCATATCATTGACCCCATTTCGAAAAAGAAGATTATGACAGAAGTAAAACTGATAGTCTAGACAATCAGCTGTTTGATAAAAATCAATACAATGATTTATTATGGATAATTAAAGATGAATTACAATTAGAAGTGATTTGAATACCAATTAATTACAGCATAAAATCAGGTACATACCTAAACTTATTTGTTTTACATTAAAATAAGGTTATAAAAGGAAAAAGGTTTGTTTACACAGTATATGATTTTTTAGCATCGTAAAGGAAGACTATTAACCTGTTACCAGGACCCCACGGTGTAATCTTATAAGAAAGAATATACCAAATCGATAAACCAATGCAGTAACTACATACTACTTCGAATACTAATATGATATGGATAATATGGTACGGAGGGACTCGTAAAGTACCTATACATCAAGAAGTCAAAGGTTTCCTGTGATTTATACTGGATTATTGTCAACGTTTTTACAATTTTGAAGATATACAATTAAATTTATGTACAAGAACTTACATATTAATAATAAACAAAGGCATTCTGTATTGTCTAAATAGTGTGAATAAAAACTATGTACATATACATACTATATCCTTTTATCTGCATAAAAAGACATGTAGAGCATTTTATTTATGGTTAAAAGGTTTGTAATTTTAAAATGCTATAAGTTTCGAAGAAGAAATCCTGACATTTCTTTGAGAAAGCCCGAAGCAACATCCGCGGCGAGAGCTCAAGCTTTTAACAGACCTCAAGTTGCCGAATTTTTCAAAACTTTAGAAGAGGTTGTTAAATACGAGAAGATAAATCCAATGAGAATTTATAACTCAGATGAGTCTGGGTTGTCAACGGTACAACGTCCTCAGAAAGTTTTCGCCACAGCAGGGCGGAAACAAGTTGGCGCTATTACAAGCGCTGAAAGAGGATCTCATGTGACAGTAGTGTGCGCGATGTTTTTGTTTAATATTACCCCTTTTTCGTATCAATACCTTTAAATTAACATCTGCTACTTCAACGTTATCAGGCATGGTGTTAAGCTTTAAATAAACAAATATCAATTATTTCCAAGTACTTTATTTTCAAATATAAAATTAAATAAAATAACGTTAGGTCATGCAAAAACTCTTTAGCGTTTATCAAATACTTCCGTTATACGTTATACCTAATTCTCCAACGCTCTTGGCCGGTAACTATGGTAACTACTCAGCGCTTGGCGATATTTAAAATAACTGAATTAGAATTTAAATAACTATTACTTTTTTACCTGTCCCAAAAATTATTTGAAAATACACAATTTTACCAATTTTTCCTACAAATTTTTATTACAAATACCCTATCCTTTACTTTAAAATGCAAGACATTATTTCTTGCCAAACAAAAAGTAGTACCTTTGACAAATTCAAACCATAAACAATGGTAAAACTTTTAAAAACTTGCGAGGCAATTTCTCGCACAAACAAAGGCACACTTAATAACTAAAAAGGATGGGATTCAAAGGAAAAAATGGAAAGGATTTACTTTTATTCTATGTGCCAAACGGAACCAATCATCGCCATTAATTTGACATCTGTCGGCAACTTCTTGACCAAAACTCCAACTTTTCTTCAATTATCCTGCTCGAACGGACCAATTTTCCTTATGGAAAGATCAATTAGTGGACTGTATTATATTTTTTAGATGTTTATTAAATTTAAAAATAACTTTAACTTAGATAAATCAGAAAAATTAAAATTATAGTCTATTTTTTCTTTACTTTAACTTGCGGCGCTGTCGTGAGTCTGTCTTCTTTTTTTAAGCCTTCTTATCAATACCATGACGACGCGTGGTAGGTGTTTCCAGGGAAACAAATAAAACAGTATTGCCACTGCGAACACTTTACTGCACACTTAAATTTAAACGTTTTTATGAATGTTTAATCTTGTCCAAATAACCAAAAAAGATATATAAGTAAACATTTTAGTAAACAGCAGGGATTTAAAGGAGTTATTGGGTGTATAGATGGGTATCATATTAGAATCAATAGACCTTCCAAGATAAGAAAGCATATGTAAGCAGAAAAGGATATCACAGTGTCCTGCTTTAAAGTAAATGTGATTACAAAAAATTATTTTTTGACATTTACTGTGGTGAACCTGGTTCTATTCATGATGCTCGTCTCTTGAGAAAATCATCAATTTATAGAATATCAGAAAACCCTGAGACATTTACTAATTATTATTTATTTCTGCGGATGATATTTATATTATTAAAAAGACATTTTAAATATCAAACCACCAACTCAACTTTAAAGAAGCTGATTACCTGATAATGGGACCAACAACGGATGACAAGCGACGGTGACTAATGTCCAGGTGGTATAGTCACCCGTAAACCTGAAGAAGCTACCATGACCTGCAGAGGAGTTACAGTATTGGCCATAATGATTGGAATATTTAAATTTTGTAAATGTTACTAGTATTGTAAAAGTATTTTGCATTACTATATATTCAAACAAGTAGCATATCTCTAAATACTACACAGAATATATTTCTGACTTATCTTTGTTCATACAATAAGAAATATTTTTATTTTATGTCCTGGTCAAAATGGTTGGAATTTTTTATCTATACTAGTAAATATGTATTTTATTTGCAGTTTTTGAATGGCCAGTGTTACGATCAGTTAAATGTATAAGAATTGGCAATAAATTTAATTTATTTGTGATATAAATATATAAGATGGCAAAAGGAAAATCCTATTCTAGCGATATTCGCCAAAGAATTATATACTTTTATAAACAGGGTATTAAGCAGTGTAATATTTCTAAAAGATTGAAAGTTCCGGAGAACACCGTCTCACGAATCATTAAAAAATACAAAATATTTGGTCATGTGATCCCAGGAAAAAGTTCTGGAAGGCCTAAAGCTACTACAGCCCGCATGGATAAGCGGATTTTAAATATTGCTCATAATGATCCATTTTTATCTTCCTCCAAAATTTTGCAAATAGTAAATGAAAGTAAGCCTTTCAATATCTCAGCAAGGACAGTACGAAGAAGACTATGTTCTAGTGGCCTTAAGAGCTATAGACCTGCAAAAAACCTTTACTGCGGAAGAAGAACGTAAAGCTACGCCTACAATTTGCATTAGATCACCTTAACTGGACAGTGCAGGATTGGAAAAAGTACTACGAAGTACGAATCCAAATATAATCTATTTTCTAGTGACGGAATAGTACATGTTCGGCGACCAAAGGGCCAAAGTAAATAAAGTAAAAAGTATATTCGTCCAACAATTAAGCATGGAGGTGGTAATGTGATGGTGTGGGGTTGCTTTTCTTGGTATGGTACGGGGCCTCTTCATCGAGTGGTAGAAAAAATGGACCGGTTCATGTATCGTGATATTCTGCGGGATGTAATGGAGCCCTACACGTATCAATCAATGCCAGTTAATTTTGTGTTTAAACACTCTTCAAAATTGGTAAAAGAATGGTTGGAGCACGAAAAAATAACATTATTACAGTGGCCAGCTCAAAGTCCGGATTTAAATCCGATCGAAAATTTATAAGAACATCTGGATCGTAAAATTTGTGACTCTGGAACGGTGAAAAATGCTGACGAGTTATTTCAAAAACTTATTGAAGCCTGGGCCAGTATAGACAGAATAATAATAGAACACCTAATTGAATCAATGTCCAGAAGAATGCAAGCAGTAGTTAATGCAAGAGGTTATCACACTAAATATTAATATAATAATTTAGGTTAAGAAATGTGAGTTTTACATATTTTATAGAATTAAAAAGATTTTGTTCCAAGTATTTTGTCCAGCCTTTTTTTAATTTTTGATTCCAAAGATCAAATGCTAGTGAATTTATGAATATACTAGCATTACCTATCTTTGGTCTGTAGCATGCAACAATTTAGTTTATAGGATTTTACAATAACTGAAAACCAAGAAAAAATATTTTAAGTTTTTAAAAGTTTCAAGTATTATGGCCAATACTGTATGTGTTCCGCGACGTTTTTTAAAATATTTGAAATATTTTGTGGATAATGTAAGACCTACTGCCGAAAACCCAGTCCTATTAATATTAGACGGTCATGTCTCGCACACCAAAAGCTTAGACGTAATCAATTTTGCAAGAGAAAGCCATCTTATCCTTTTAAGCTTGCCTCCTCATTGCACGCACAAAATGCAGCCATTAGATGTGTCATTTTTTAAACCTTTTATGACATTCTACGACGCTGGGCTAAATAGTTGGATGAAAAACCACCCTGGACGTACTTTTGGCATATATCAGGTTGCTGCAGCGGTAACTGATGCTTTTGGACAGGCAGCCTCTGTTAAAACTGCTATGAATGGTTTTAGAGTAGCTGGCATATGGCCATACAACCCCGACATATTTCAGGAATACGAATTTGCCCCAAGTAAAACGACAGAATTACCTTTGGAAGAAAACGACAGAACTGAAGCCCCTCCCCCTCTAGTTATTGAAAGTAACACCAAGGAAGTGTCCATTCTGGGTAAAGATCAGTCACTAAATATCCCGAATAAGAAAAAATCAAAGGAAAACGCCGGAATCCTAAATAATCCACAACCTTCAAAATCAAAAATCCAGGACGAAAGTGAAAAATCTCAGAAAAAGCATATCAGCATATTGCAGATAAGTCCTGTTCCAGTAGCCCGGAGCAGAGAAAAGAAAAAGAATTCTAATAAGTCCCTAGCATCAACCATTCTTACTGAGTCTTCGTATAAAAATGAACTTGAAGCGAATGAAAATACAAAAAATAAAAGTGGAAAAGGCAAAAGAAAGCTAGACTCACAAGAAAAAAAAGAGCGCGAAGAAAAGGAGTTGTGTGCAGTGTGTAAATGTATCTACGCGTCTAGCAAAGAGGACTGGTATCAGTGCAAAAACTGTTGCCTTTGGGCAAATGAAACTTGTGGAATTTTAGATGAACTTTATTTCACATGTATCAACTGTTGTACTTAGTGTCCCTTTTTGAGTAACCCCATGTCCCATTTTAGGATATAGGTTGCCTAAAATGGGACATTTGCAAAGTTTTTTGCATTTTATTAGAAAAAAAGTTTTGTTTTTTTACATATTATCTATGAAAATGTTTCTTGTCAATGTAATAAAGTTTCTGTTTCCATATTTTGTTTTTTCATTTGCCTTAATGATTGTTTAAAATTCGTTGGAACAAAAAAGTGTCCCATCTATGTTACTCTCCCCTACCTCAGACAAAAATTGTAGATCATGAAATTATCTATAAAAAATGTATTAATACTTTTTTCTTACGAGCCACCGTTTCTGACATATAACGATTCAAAAAGTTATAAAAGTTGTTATCGTCATAATATGCATGAGTACGCCACGTATATACATCTGGAGTTGTAATATTTTATATAATATATATATGTATGTATACAGGTCTGGAAAATCGTTATCGAACCATTGGGATTAACAAGTGGAAAAAGGGAAAGCGATCTTGCCTTAAGATAGAAAGTAACGGAAAATAAGATATTCCCCGATTTTTCAAATGCAATGATGCCATATGTATGTATACGCCCACTTTCCTGCAGTAGTGGGGCACATCAACGTGCCGTCGCCGGGCCCGAGCGTTGGACAAAGCTCATTTGCATTTGCAAGCTGTTTGGGGTACCGCAAACTATAAACTACGGCGCTTTCTTTTTAAAATGTTGGTTTATACCGTTGAACAAAGAGTTCAAATTCTTAACTGGTACTATGCCGGTAATTCAGCAGAAGAAATAATCGGGAGATTTGCATTTTTATTTGAAGGAGGTCCTGTGCCTTTAATTAAGTACAAAAAAATTATAAGTAAGTTTGAAACCAGCGGCTGTTTACAAAATTGTAGAAAATGCATGTGTAATGATGAGGTGCCGCCTGCACCTCCATTAACCGAGGAACGGCAAGTCCGTGAGACTGCTGTTTGCAGTTTAGCCGAAATTAATTTTCCTTGTAATAGTACCAAAATTTCTGAAGAACTTGATATTGAATCTTGAACTGTTAAGAATATTCTGAAACGAAACAAATACCATTGCTATAAATTGCAATCTAGTCAAGAGGTTTATCCTGAAGACTATGAAAAACGTATGGTGTTTTGTGAGGATATGATGAAGAGGGCCAATGCTAATGACACATTTATCGAAAATATTCTCTTTACTGATGAATCATCATTTCCCTTGCATGGTCATCACAACCCTTCTATCGCTGTAGGTTACTAGATAGAAAACAAGCACATCACTATCCCTCTCAGAACACAATACCCTCAAAAGGTCAACGTGTGGGCTGGCATTTTGGGCGATAATATTATTGGCCCTTTTTTTATTGAGGGAAATTTAAATGCCAACAAATACTTGAATCTTTTAAGAAATCAGGTTATTCCAGCTGTTCAGGCTCTCAATGTCAATTTTGAAGATATTTGGTATCAACAGGACGGTTGTCTGGCTCATAACGCCAGGGAAGTTCAACAATTTTGGGAGTCACGTTTCCAAATCGTATAATCAGCGGAAGAGGTACCATAAAATGGCCTCCTAGATCACCAGATCTGGCACCAAATGATTTTTTTCTTTGGGGACATATTAAGCAACAAATTTATAGGCATCGTCATGAACGTGCAAATGACTTAGGTCGTATTCCGTTTCTCAGGTTGGTGAACCGGCTGGTAAAATGTCGGTAACTACTGGTTGCTGAAAAACTTTGGTTACATACGGAACACGCGTGGTGAGAGAGAGAGAGAAATGATATGACATTTGTCATTGAAAGCTTGGCTTGGGGCTTGGATCTTTGAATATATTTGGAGTTGTTTTTTTAAATAAAAGCTGAAATTTTTCCCTTTTGTGTGTTGTATTTAAGAAAAAGTAGCTTTCCTTTTTCTGGAAACTCTTTCAATTTTGTGGAGATAAAAATAGAAGAGTTATTTATTCAAGAACTTTTAGTTCTTCAGAATCTTCTTCTGATGACGATATTGAAGCTAGAGGACCCATGGGTGAGTTTTATTGGTAGCTTAATTGGTAGGATTCAGGCTTTTGGGTTTTGTTTTATTTTTATTTTGCAAGGAAAGTAGAAGCTGTATCTTTATCTATTGCTTAAATCTGTCTTATTGTATTCCTTAAAATGAATAAAGCTGGTGATTAAGTAGTACATTTTAAACTGCTTTTAGCAAATAATTCAATGGCAGAATAATTTTAAACCCCTCTTATACATATATTTTTGTAATTTTGTGATTTTTTTTAGTTTTTAGACCTAGTATAGAAGACTACATTGAGTCAACTGTGGATAGGTATGATGACAAGTTATTTAAAAGTAACTTTCGTATGAATAGATCTACATTTGACCAAGCATTAGTTCTTGTTCAAGCAGAAATAGAAAGTGATCCCGATTACATTGGTCATCACACCATTTCTGCCAGAACACACGGAAAAAATCCATTTTCATGAATGTCAACAATAATGCTGTTTTGGATATTTTACAAAATGCTATATTTTTGTTTATAATTGTACAATATTCTAATAAAATATTATTAATAACCTAATCAGTAAGTTTTAATTTTTACCATTAAATTGTTTTTAATACTTTGTAGCACAACATAGAACTGCATGTTTAATAAAGTAACAATAAGTTTTGTAAATCTGCTTTGCAGTTACTAATATTAAAAATTGGAAAATTTTATTAATTAAAATACATTTCTAATTTTAAAATTTACTACAAATACTGCTTAATTTTACAACAGTACTTTTTTAAACTTTAAGATCTAATATATTTAAATTTGTAACATTTTAGTAACCAAAATTTTTATCTTAACTTTCAAAATTCTCTCCAATTCATAATAAATTGTAAAACAATAAAACTTCGTAACCTTCTGACAAAAAATATTAATAGTTCTTAAACTTTATTGACCAAAAACCCATTTCTTGTTATAAAATGTATTGTAATTTGTAGGAATTTTGGAAAGATACCGTTTAAATTTTATGAGAGTTAAATAGCGACTTGCATATATCTTGCTATCTTTGTTGTACGTATTAAAACGTTATTTACATTATAATCTGCGTATTATTGGCATCTTATCTTTAAATTGCCCTCCCTACCCTCGACACAGTTGCCAAGTTTCGCCACCTAAGACAAGGAAAAACAAAGGTTATTATTAAAATCAAATAGTACTTAAAGGTACATTTTTTGAAAGACAATTAATACCAAAAATAAAATAATAAGTATAAATAAGCCTATTACGGGTAACAATGAAATCATTACCGCGCCTTTTATTTTCTTAAATCCAAACATAACACTTTTAAATTTTACGATAATATTGTGTCATCTGGTGCCGATTTTGGATATAATAACATAGACCTGTTTTAAGAAGACAATCTTTATAAACCAAAATGTTCAGAAAGAAATGCTTGTTTTAATTTTAATGCAGATATAATACAGGGTGTTCCTTTTAAATTTTTGAAGTAACATTATCGGGAAAGTCAATATTCGCAGTAGTAGTATTATTATTATGGCATTAGTAGATAGATTATCTAAGGATAAGTTAAATTAATAATGTTAATTTTGCTCGATACTCATTTGTTTTTCGATATAATAGCTATGTTTATATTAATTTTGACTAAAATTAAAAATATATTTGCATAAGCCTTGTGAAACTTATACTTTTTTAATGTTCTCGGTAATATTAGAATATACAGGGTGTTCGAAAAATAGACGGAGATATTATAATGTACGATTCCTTGTCAAAAAAATATGAGAAAAAGTTTTTATAAACATGAGTCCTCAAATTTTTCGTTCTGAAGATACAGGGTTTATTTTTTCGGCGTTTAGTCGGCGAGCGTAGTGCAGCGGTAACGTACCAGCTTCTCACCGCAGCGATCCGGGTTCGAATCTCGGAACCGGACGTTGGCATTTTTAATCGCTCGTCACCTCACAGATGGCTTGGCAAACCACTGTGTAGTATTCTGCCAAACCCCAGGTAGTAGTTATTTCAAAAATAACGTCCGTGGCGGCACTACCGCGTTGTATAAAAGGTGCTGTGAAATGCAAATGCGTGTTTCAGTGCTTGGATAACGTTGACGGAACAGCGTGAAAAAGGGGGTTAAACATCTAATAACCCGACACCCACGGTACTCTGGTACTTAGGCATAAAGTCTTCGTGGAGTGTTAAACAGATAAAAAAAAAAAAAAAAAAAACAGGGTGTTAAAGTTTTCAAAAAATTTTAAAATTTCTAAAACACTTTTTTATATAACATTTGTTAGAGTAGATATAAATTTTATTTAATAAAGTATTTGTTGTTGTTGTCACATAATTGCCAACAAGAAGGTATAACACTTAATTAAAAAAAAAAAATGCCGTAATGTTTCTTGTATGGTCCAGGATTATGTGTAATTTCGCGAATTTTATTTTTTTCTGAAAAATGTATCAAGATATGTACGCAAAAATTTGAAGACACAAAAAAGTTGTATTTCTAGGTCTTATATCCGGAAAAAATATAAAAGTTGCAAAAAGTCAGTGGCGTACATTCTTTTGTCAATAATATTAGCTAGGATGTGTCCCGCGCCGCCACTGGTCTCACTAATTAAAATTAGTTTAGGGCTTAATTAACTTCTATTTTAAAAATACTACAGCCAAATTTTATTAAAATCGGATAAGGCATATTTACGATATTAATAAAAACCCGATTTTCTTTTTAAAGTTTGACACCCTGTATCATAGAAACAAAGCATTTACAGACCCATGTTGATAGAAACTTTTTTCATATTTTTTAACAAGGAATCGCCCATTAAAATATCTCCGTCTATTTTTCGAACACCCTGTATTGCCCAAACAACACTTGAAATTTGGGCCAAATATGACAATTTTATTGTATGGTTCGGCAACACAGCGGCTGAATTGTGCCCCGAAGCGACGCGACGTTTGTACAGGCGGTTAATTGCAGTTAATTCTTTATTCTTTATTTTGTGGGTACCTAATTGTGGTTTGGGTTTTTTTAATTTGGGCTAATTTGGGTTTATTTCAGCATTCAAGCAATAGGTATTTCTTTTTCTTAAAGGTAAGTGTGTAATAATACAGGGTAATATTCACTTTATTGAAGTCTTCTTGCAATTTTTAGTAGTTTCTATGCGTACCTATAAATAAACCTTAAAACTGGAAGACACAAAATGGCGGATATATCAGCATTATTAAAGGATTGGGGCTTCGAAACCTTAGAAGATAAGTTTGCTGGTAAGTAAAAGTAGACCTACATTATACTTGGCACGCTGAATGTGTTTTTGTTTTCTGCTTATTAATCACGCCGATATTATTAAAGTAGACCTAAGAGGTTAGGAGTAGGTACTTTATTTGCTTCTTTTATAAAAAATTTTTTAGGCATAGGTACTCAAGTCCTCTTCTAATTTCAAAATTAAATAAATCCTACTTAGCTAAGCGAAAAGAAAGTTTAGTGTCTGACATAATAAAATAAACTAATTTAGTGCAATCTGCAACTCAAAACTTTTTTTTATTAAAAAAAAATGTATGTAGAATATTTATTACATTTTGATATTCACAAATATGGGCTTTTTTTAGCTGTTTAAATTAACTTGTTGGGACATGCTGGGTTTTAAAAGGAACTGAGAAATGTATAGCATAAGTTTGTTTTTATAAAGCAGGACTCACTTTTTGGATAATGAGTAGGCCATTAGCCATATATGATTTTTGTATGGGTGTTTCTCATATTTTAAGAAAATAGGTTCAATATGAACACCCTTAAACAAAATTTACGATGATAACTGAGCGCAAGTAATTAAGCCAATAAAGTTACAGCACAAAATATGTTTAAAGTTTTAGTGAGAGTTTTAGTACACACAAAAAAATTGTTTTTAAGATACTGTTCTATAAAAATATTTAATGTATACAATATGTCTTACTACTGATATTTATTTAAAAAAATGACAATAAAAAAATGTGTTTGTTTTTGTTTTATAAACGACTAATTTTAGATATAGTGTATATAATATACAAATATTGACAGATAATTTTTTGAAGTGGCAAAAAATGCAATAAATGTGGGTTTTTTTATTCAAAATAATAATGATTCGGTAGACTTTCATTATACCGAAGAACTAAAATATACAGCATGTCCCAGGATAGGTGGCCAAATAGAACAAATGGAACAAACATTTTTAAATTTAAAAACAATATTTTGGTAATATTGTCTGCTTCAGAATTGCAATTTACTTATATTATATTCTTAAGCTATAGCTCGTTGATTTGTTGATATAAACTGTAGAGTATTCAATAAAATTATTTCACAATAACCGTAATAAAAAAATATGTGTAATATTTAAAATTTTGGTCAAACCTCCAAATTTAACGTACTTAAATGGCGAATTATACCAATGTGGTTGTAATTGACTCTGTGTACCACCGATTTAAGTAAAATTTGGTGTAATGTTGTTTTAGGCCATGCAAACCCTAAAACTAAAAAAACTGTTTTTAAATTCAAATATTTTTGGTCCATTTGTCCTATGCGGCCACCTATCCTGGGACACCCTTTATACCAAACACTTTTGTACACCAACTAACCAGATCCAGTTGGAGAAATTGAAAACATATGCGGGCCGGGCCCTATTTATTTTACAATTGAATTTAAAATATTCACAATGGATTTGAACTAAACAAAAATACTGTATTTTTTACTTATTAACGTAAAAAGAAAAAATATCTTAAAGTTTGATCTTCTAGATTTGTAACAGGTTTTTTATTCCTTTAAGAAGGTTTATTTAGGACATAACGCTGCATGTCAAAACAATAATTTTATAAACAAAACACAACTTTTTAACCAGAAGTTTAAATTTTTATTTGAATTTAAAATAACTAAGTTGTTAATAGCTTAGTTTACACCGCGAGGACCAATTAGATCCGTGGACCAAACCCAGGACTTATTTTTATTAGTTCACTAGTGTTTACACCAACTTAATTTATGGATCAATTTAATCCAGGTTTTAATTCTAGTACCAAAATGACAGCTGAGCATATGACCAGAACCTAACCTCGTTTTTTTAGCTTTTAAAATTAGGCTATCTAAAACACGTGATTTAAAAATGGTCGCTGTATGACAAACATCAAATGGCAGTTCATTTTTTATGACAGATTGTGTCCATAAATTATAATTACCCTTTTTGGTAGTATTTAATTGGTTGATTGTGTTGTTTAAATTTTTGGCCTGATCAATAATTTCACCACAATGATTTTTACGGTTATATTGGTGGCTGTTAAATCGGGGGTTGGATGCACTTCCTGTTCCGTGGATGCACTGTGGCTTGACAAAACGACGGCATAGGTACTTTTAGATCAAACAAAGCAAAAATATTCCAGAAATATTAAATCTTCTTTGCAAACTCAAAAAAGGATTCACATGTATACAAAACACGTTAAAATTAATAACTATTTCATTTATTAACAGGAAACTTAATTACTGTATGTCATACAGCGGCCATCTTAAATCTACTTTTGACAACCAGTTAGATATCCTAATTGTAAAACAGTTTTGGTAAAATATCAATAAAATTTTGAAACATGTAAACAAACAACAAAACTATTTAGGTTAGGACCGAAATTTAACGTCTTTTTCGTCAAAATGCGCACTTTCAAAGGTCAAGGCCGTCATTTTGGTCCACTAAAAAAGTCCGACGTGTTTACACCAAAGAAAAACATGTTTGGTCACCTCCATTTGAGACGAACCAAATTGGAGTAGCAAATTTTAATACTCAAGTGTTTATACCGTGAATAAAGTACGCGTGACGTCATTTAGACCTCGAACTAAAAATTTGGTCCTCGCGGTGTAAACTAGGCTAATATTATTTAATATACTTTTTATTTTATTAAGAAAATGAAATAGATAGAGAAGCATTGCTTCAACTTAATGAATCAACTGTAAAAGAATTAATACCAAAAATTGGACCAAGAATAAAGTTTTTGACTAAATTAAAAAATTTTCAAGCTTCCCAAGCTTTAGATAATATGCCCATTGTAATACAAGAAGTACAAGAAGACTTCTCTAGTGAAGTAAGTATGTCCTGTTATTTTTTATTAGTTTGAATCACCTATATTTTATGGAAA
Source organism: Listronotus bonariensis (assembly GCA_014170235.1). Lineage (NCBI taxonomy): Eukaryota > Metazoa > Arthropoda > Insecta > Coleoptera > Curculionidae > Listronotus > Listronotus bonariensis. The sequence goes on from JACEGR010004083.1 coordinate 46,831, forward strand.
TATACATATACCTCATAACCATTTTTAGCAAAAACTCATTTTTATTACAAAAAGTCAAAGACCCGGTGGCTCACCCCTTATTTTTTCAAAATAGGCAAATTAAACTTTGGGATATTATCTAATGTCTAATTTGCCGTTTTTTACAAATAAAGTCAGTTCTTCCAGTTTTACCGGAAATGGCCGTAACTTCTAATTTTCAACTGAGAGAGTATATTTTTTATTATCAGATTTTTGAAAGCATTTAGCGTTCAACCTAATATGTCAAATTTTGACAGCTTTAAAAAATATTTTCTCAGTTTTTGTTTTTGATCTCGATCTTGTCAGTACAGTAAATCTTAAATTTTTAATTATTTTTTAACTTGGTTTTAGGTAATCTTTGTAGGCATAGCATATTTTAATGACAAGGTGAAGCCATCCCATGAAAAAATATTTTTTTTTTATTTTAAAATTTTAAAACAATCAAATTAAGCGTAAAACATTTATAGGATGTTTTTTATTTTTGTTAAATTTATTCGCTGCTAAATATTAATTTTTGGCTCAGCATGGCCACATAAATTGAAAAAAGTTTGTTTTCTTTTAATTTGGAGTTACTGTTGGAAGCAAAATGTTCCCAGGAATTTAGAGATGTAAAAATATACAGGTTGAATCAATTGAAAGTTAAGGCCATTTTCGGTAAATCTAGAAGTCACCGAAAGTCTTGTGACTTGTCAAGAATCCTTAAATATGACAATATACAATGTATTTTATCTACATTTTTTAAATTTTAGAATAGAAAAATAATACTGGGTATAGTATATGTCATATACATTGTATACTACTGTACATATACATTGTATATTACTGTACTATAGTATATGACATATACTATACCCGAGTTTTATTTTTCGATTCTAAAAAATGTAGATAAAAGGGAGTAAGCCACCCTCCTGGATCACCTGGTATATTATAAGCCTCTAACATAGGATTTATACAGGGTGGACCAGGTTTTTCGTGACAAATTTTGACAGTCGATAGGAAATATTTTTTTATGAAAAAAGTTTCTATAAACATATGCTCGAACTTGCTTTCATTCTGAGATACAGGGCGTTAAAATTTTCAAAAAAGTCGGTTTCTTCTAAATATCTTAGGAACCTTTAACCGATTTGAATAAAATTTAGGACACTTATTTATTTTAATTACGCGCTTGTAAACCTTTGCCTAGATTAGTAATATAGGGTCCAGTGGCGTCTCAGTGGGCACCACAGCCAATATTATTGCGAAAAAAGTACGCCACTGACTTTTTATAAAGTTTTAATATTTTTTTCTAATTAAGCAAATGAGAATTTAACTTTTTGCTCTCCTTTTATTTTGTTCGTATCTGCCTTCGTTTTCAAAAAAATATATTACAGCTACTTTAATTCCTTCTAAAAGTAGTCCTAAACAGCAAACAATAATATCAAAAATTTAAAAAATTAACAAGTTTGAGTAAATAGGAAAATGACAATTTTCGATGAAATACACACCTGCTTATTTATTTTATGGCAATTAATTGTTTTATTTTTAATTTTTCTTTTAATATCATATTGTCTATGGATACTTTTTAGAAGAAATTAAAGTAGCTTTAATATATTTTTTTGAAAAGGAAGGTAGATACAAAGAAAATACAAGAGATCAAAAAGTCAAATTGTTAATTGCTTAATCATAAAAAAAATAAAACTTCATAAAAAGTCAGTGGCGTACTTTTTTCGCAATAATATTGGCTGTGGTGCCCACGGAGACGCCACTGGACCCAATAATACTAATTTAGGCAAAGCTTTACAATTTACAAGCGCCTTAATAAATTAAAAAAGTGTCCCAAATTTTATTTAAATCGGTTAAAAGGTTCCTAAGATATTTAGAAGTTACCGACTTTTTGAAAATTTTAACGCCCTGTATCTCAGAATGGAAGCAAGTCCGGACATATGTATAAAGGAACTTTTTTATAAAAAAATATTTCCTATCGACAGTCGAAATTTGTCACGAAAAACCTGGTTCACCCTGTATACATTACATAAGTATTCTACAGTTTATATAAGTAAGTGAACTTTAAGTGCATATTTTTTCATAAATTATCAAGAATTTAATTTTTCTTTGTTTTATTTACATGTTGCCATTTTCAGCCTGCTTCCACTGACTCTGAGCGCTCAGATGAAAAGTTAGTGCCACAGTATGTATATAGCCAAAAAGCAATTCTTGGGCAGCCATATGTTATTGCTACTGGAACAGGCAGTAGGAATTCATCAGTACGTGTTTCTTGCTGTTTTATATTATTGTTTATTGGTTATATCATATTATTATTTTAGACGGTTAAACAATTATTGGACACTAGTGAAGAGGGAGCCATGATAAAAGCAAGCTATGGGGCAAAAAACAATTTTTGAGAAATAAGTTATCAAGCCTTCTTATTAAAGCAGAACTACAGAATAACCAAGAAAAAAGGTATATCAACTGATAATAAATTTATATTATTCGTTATAATGCTTTACTTCCAGAATAACTACAACGCGATTTATTGAACTAGCGAAAGAAATTAATGACTTATTTCCACATGAAGCTCCGGAAATATACTATGTACCATATGTCAATGAGAATGGCAAGCCCAAAGCAGCCAGAGGAAAATTGTGGAGTACCTACATTCATATGAGAAGCAACTTAAAACAGTTAGGTTTAATGTCGCCTAAAAATAATAGCGAGGAGAAAAATGATGTAGATGAAGACATAAGTAAGTACTGTTAACTTTTTAATTTATTAATTTTTCTTTTGGTTATTATAAAAAAAATAAATTTATTTCGATTAATTAGTGATATTTATTTAAAAATATGTATATTTTAAGAGATTATATACCGGGTGTCAACGAATCTATTGAACATGCCATAACTTAAGTTTTGAGTGTATAAAAATAATTTTCTGTATAGGTAAATGGTATGGAAAGAGGCAAGTGTTTGCATCTTTTTACTTTCCAGTTATTTCCGGTTTCACTGGAATTGGCTCCCGTTATAAAATGGAACACCTTGTGGATTTTACCATTTTTGGATTTTTGATACAATTCTGGATAAGGATGTGGTTTTTTGGCCTACGTCATTTTTTAAAAATTTTTGAAAATTAAATCTAGGTGACCATTTTTGGATGTAAACTAATCTAAAATAAATTGAGAATAACTAAGCAGAAAACTAAATAAGTATTTGTTTGCTTATGTTAAGTGTGCGATGGGTATATAATACATAATATTTTGCTGGTATTATTGTTAAGTCTTCTTTGAAAGACCGAGCACTCACTTAGGTAATAAGGGGAAAATACTATGTATCGTGGCCATCTGTGGCACTCTTAATACTATGTTCTTATTTTTAATCTAATTGCACGTTGGATTTGTTAAAAAATATATTTTTTTCGGAAAGTGCTTGCCAAAAAAGGGTTGCAATTTAAAAAATAATAGTTAGACATAAAAATATGATTTTGCAAACATGTGTTATTCAACTTCTTTTATACTAGTCACTAAAACTTTGTGATTGTAATTTTTTGACATCACCTAAAGTCTTTAGATTAGTTTATGTCAATCATGGTTATCTATAGTTGCAAATTTAAAATTGCTCTAAAAAAATTAGCTAGACATAAAACACTTAAATATAAATTTTTATTCAGAATTGTCTCAGAAATCCAAAAATGTTAAAGTATACAGGGTGTTCCATTTAAAAGTTTAAACGTTTCAGGCTAAATAGAAAGTGACCGTTCTTTCCAATACTTTGGATGTTATGTATTGTGTAATAAATTCGTTGATATCTGGTACATATGTATATTAATTACAGATGATCCAGACACCGAAGAAAAAATTTTATGGTTAAAAAATAACAGCCACCCATTTGCCCAAGTACAAGAATATTGGAAGGAAACGTCCATAGAAGTTAGAAAACATTTTTTGACGACAATAGAATCGTATATGAATGCCTTTCCAATACTGAGAGACCCTCTGGGTTATACCCTTGTAAGTATAAGTATTAAATTTATTTCAAAAATTTTAAAAATATTTTCATATTTAAGCTTGAAGAAGACTTTTTATCTTTGTATCCAGAAAAAGAAAACAAATTTTATAGTTGCTGGCCTCACTTTGCAAAAATCATATTAAAGTATATAATATTAAAAAGCACTGTTATGCTACTCAAGAACTGGAAAAATATGAAAAATTACAGAATAAAAAAATTGATGTGGATAATCTCAGTGGTAAGTTAATTCATAATGAATCTTTATGTATGGTACATAGAATATTGATTTGAAAAAAATTGTTTGTCAATAAATATGGCTAAATGTATAACATTAAGTGAAAATGATATCTTTATATAAATTTTTGTTTAAAAGTCTTTTTATGAAAATATTTTATTTGGCTTTTAACAGACTATATAAAATTATAATTATTTCCATAGTCTGTGAAAAACCAAATAAAATTGTTAATGACAGAAAAATAATATAAATTTAAAACTCTTTTGCAGCAGCGGCTGGTAATGGCCAATTTGGTGGGTCAACCCGCACCATTTGTTAAATATACTTTTTTTAATTGTTGATTATTACAGTCTATAAAATACCTTTAACCCGTTATTTGTTTTACTATTTAACGTATTATCACTAAAAATAGATTAATTACTTGTAATAAGAGACCTACATAAAATTTTAAACATTTGTTTTTACCTATGGTGCGGGTTGACCCACCAAATTGACCATCACCAGCCGCTGCCGCTCTTTTGTTTAACTTTTACCATTCCTGTCTTGATTTATCCATTAAAGGTAATTTATTTTTTATTAGGTTTAATGAACATTAAAATTAATTTTTCATTAACTCTACTTTTTTAACTTTGTTGCCTTTTCAAAATCCGTTTTTTTTTAGAACGGGATTTGGTTTTTGTCTTGATAGATTGTCTGCCACTACTTTTTCATAGTCCGGCCTTAAAATCAAAACAAAATAAGCGGTGGAAACCATCCAAAATTGAAATCAAACAAGGATTTGTGCTTCAAGCCGCAGTAAGTACCTTTAATGGTAATTTAAATTAGATGAGACAATTTAAATTTTAATGGTGACTTCTGGTTAACTAGGTTATGGCCCATTTTATTGCATTTTTTGTTGTAGAAAAGACTTAAAAGTAATTTCATGTATTACACCCTATATAAAAAATATTATCATCTGAGTGTTTTTAAGTCAGATAGCATCAGAAATTATCAAAATCGATAAAAAAATAGCGTCAAAATGCACACTTAAAACAATTGTTTTTTTTCACAAAAACATTCCAAATAGGGTCTGTGTTAGTTTTTTTAACTTTAATTTGAGTTCTATTTCTAACAGTTATTGAGATGTTCGACGCGGACGAATAAATTACTAGGTATGGTTACTTTTTTAGGATGCTGCTGATATGGAAGTGAAGCTTGAACTGCGTAATGAAAAGTATCAACAACATGGACTAACTGCTCAGCCGCTTCCTATAATTATAATTACACAAAACAATATTGAAGCTTGTTATGTAAATATAAACCAAATCTATTATAAGGTAGATACTGTTTGTAAGGCTGTTGACTTAACATTTAAAATAAGTCAGGTTTTAGACGCTAAGTACAGCCCGGAAGCCAAACTTGTTTGGTTGTTTATACAACAAGCAATTTACGAAATTTTTACCCCACATGATGAAAAATTCACCAGTGTGACAGCTATAATATCCGACTTAAAAAATCTTATGTAAAATACACTAAAACGTGTTTCGTTTAAAGTAAGCTTTGCAGAACAAGTTTTTCAAAATATATTTTTGCAATGCGGTGTTTTATTTGTAAAAACAACTTTCAAGGAGGAAAAGCATTAATTTTTCATTTTAGATTTCAGCACAGCCTTAAAGATACTGATACATACCACTGTTTAAACCCTGATTGTTTAAGAGTTTTTTCAAATTTAAATTCGTTTCGAAAACATATTAAGAATCATGATAATGAAACTTCAAAATTTCCAAGTAACGATACAGACAGTACATTTTGTTTGGAATCTAACATTGGAATTGAACTCAATAAAGAAATTAGCATACAACCGAAACTGGGTGGCACTTCTGTATCGGAATTTAATCAAATTCTGCAGTGCTGTATTGACCAACATAAAAATAATATTTCTTGTTTTGTCTCAAAATTATACAATAACTCTTTGATACCGCGAGCCGCTGCTCAACTAATAATAAAAGAGGTTAGCAGCCTTTTTTGCAAAAACAAAAACTCTTTGATTAAGTTTTTAAAAGACTTTGTTTTTACTTTATTAAAAGATTTAGATAAAACACAAAATAGCTTTAACATTATAAAACAGTGTTTTGAAAGTTTGGAAAATTCTTTTGACCCTTTTTTGTCGGAATATAGATGTTTTAAATTTTTTACGTCTAGCGGATATTTTGTAAAAGCTAATGAATTTGTAATAGGCCAAAAAATGTTAAACATTGCCGTTAATGAAACTATGATATTGAAACCAACAAATGTTGTTGGAAAAATAGTACCGTTGCGCAAAACTTTACAACTGTTTTTTCAAACACCCGGTATTTTAGACAAAATGAAAACATATTATAGCAACCTAATTTCCAATAGATCCGTATTTATAAATTTTGTACAGGGCAATTTATGGCAACAAAAAATTAAAGCGTATAAAGATAAAACTGTGTTTCCAATTTTTTGTACTTTGATGATTATGAGACAGGAAATCCATTGGGGTCACATTCTGGAAAAAATAAATTAGGAGCTACTTATATTTCCATTGCTTCAATTCCTGAAGAATTTTCGGGATCTTTAAAAATATATTTTTATTTTCACTGTTTTATTCAAAAGATAGAAACAATTTTGGAAATCACGCAGTTTTTCGCGAAATGATAAAGGAGTTAGAGTTTTTACAAAACGTAGGTGTGCAAGTTAACTTCAATGGGAGCGAAGAACGTATTTATTTAAAGTTAGGTCTTATAATAGGTGACAACTTAGGGCTTCACTCTATTCTTGGATTTACAGAGAGTTTTTCAGCAAATTTTAGGTGTCGTATGTGTAGAATAAAAAAAAGATTCACATACATCAGCAACGGAAATCGAAATAAATATGAGGAATGTGCAAAATTATACAGAGGATATTGCTTTAAATGATCTTAGTCAAACGGGAATTAAGGAGGAATGTGTTTTTAACCAGCTCTCAGGCTTTCACGTAACTACAAATTTTGCTGTTGATGTCATGCATGATATTCTTGAGGGTGTATGCAATTATGATATTAGTAATCTGTTAAATATTCTAATATTTGATCTTAAATTGTTTTCAATAAATATTTTAAACTTAAGAATAAAAAATTTTAATTACACATCTTTAGAAAAATCAAACAGACCACAGTTAGTTACAACTGATGCATTGAAAAACAGTAAAATTCGTATGTCAGCTGCAGAAATGCTGTGCTTCTCTAGGTATCTTGGTTTACTCATTGGCGATTTAATCCCTAAAGACTTGCCTCTTTGGAATTTATGGATTTTATTACGGGAAATAATAGACATAATCACTGCTCCAGCGCTTCAATTTTCTGAATATATTCGACTTAAAATTTTAATTGAAGAACATCATATTCTTTATGTTAAATATTTTAAAACCTTAAAGCCTAAACATCATCATCTTGTCCATTACCCTAACGTGCTATTAAACTCGGGTCCCTTTATAAAGTACTCTTCTATTAGGTATGAACAAAAGCATAGAGAGTCCAAGATGACCGCAAATATCTCATGTAATTTTAAAAATATTCTCGAGACTCTGACTACAAAGCATCAATTAAGATATTGTCATTTACTTTACAATAAAGATTATTTTAAAAATGAAATAAATTTTGCACAAACAACAAATAATATTGATTCTAACCTTTTTGATGCATATTTTAAGGGCTTTAATATTGACGATTTTATTTCACTTACATGGGTTGAAATAAATGGCACCAGATACAATATTGGAATGGTTTTGACTTTAAGTTGTATAGATTATCCTAAATTTGGTCTAATTGAGCACATAATTATTAAAAATGATGAAGTATACTTCATTTGCAATCTATTGGAAATAATACTGTTTGATCGACATCTTTTTGCATATGAAATTGTAGATCCAGTAAAATGTAATGAGTCTGAACGAATAAAACACAGCAACTTGCATGATTTTATGCCTTGCCTTTTTTCACAGTTAGGAAAAAAGTATTATGTTTCTACCAGATACGCATTATAGTTATTTATTCACTGGTTTTTTTGTTTTAAGTTTTGAGTAATCACTTATATGTAAATAAGGAGTAAATTTAAGTTTAGGTACTTTTTAAAATAATATTTTTTTGTCATGCATTTAAATTGTTGATTTTTTATAGTGAAAAAAATAATATATGAGACTATGCAGTTCTAATTGTTGTAATTTACAACGACGAATAAGTTCTTTAATAAATTTAGAAAAAATATTTTGGTTAAGATGTTAAAGTAGTAACCTATACTTTAACCTACTTTTATCAACGACGAATAAGTTCTTTAATAAATTTAGAAAAATATTTTGGTTAAGATGTTAAAGTAGTAACCTACACTTTAACATCTTAACCAAAATATTTTTTCTAAATTTATTAAAGAACTTATTCGTCGTTGTAAATTACAACAATTAGAACTGCATAGTCTACTGCCTTAGATATGTTTGTTTAGACTTTTTGTATATGTTTATCAAAACATTTTTTTTTATTTTAGTTTTAATAAACACGCATTATTTATATTTGTGTTTTTTTTTACATCAATTAAAACAAGTTTACTATCGTTATTTGTGGATCTACCACAGCACGATGTAAGAAAATGATAATATATCGTGGGTATACTGAAAAAAGTGATCAAGTCAAAAGTCTTTATCAGAAAAAAATCTTCAAGTTAATATTAAGTATTTATTACTATAAATTACTAAATAAAAACTATTGGAAAATTGCGTTGTGTGATTTTAATAAATCAGAAAATAATTTATATTTTTCCGCAACACACAATTTTTGACGTGGTCACTTTTTGTAGTATACCCAGGATATGTGGAGCCAAAAATAAGAATGCTCCTTTATTAATCCGTAAAACAATATTGTTTTAAAGAGATATTAACAAAATGTGTTAGTTTTTACTACAAAATTCTATTATACAAATTGCGACAATATATGCTTAAACATAATGCACATGATATGAAAACATGTACTAAATTGGTTTCAATAATTTTTATAAAAATTCTATAAGGTAAAAAATATTACTGTCAAAAGTAATACAAGTTGTGCCAAATTGTGCTGTAGACGATCAAAGAATTAGTAGCAAAAATTATAAAACGGCTTAATAAATTTTACAAAATAACCTACAACTAATTTGAAATACCCAAACATAATTGTTTTAAAATATTGCTTGTCTTACTGTAAAATTTTCAATATCTTGCTTAAATCCTTTACATATTAAAATTGCAGTTTTTAACACATTTGTGTACCATATAACAGTCCCGAATGGTATTAAAAATAACAACATTGCTTTAACTTTTTTACAATACTTTTTACCCCTCGAAACTGTAAATGTAACTTTGTGTTGCGGGTTTCACTAAAAAAATGTACAATATGTTTAATAAAATGGAAAACAATATGGTTGGGCATTTTACAACAAATTGTTCTTATCCCTATATCTAAAAGAATTTGGAGTAAAAATGTCTACATTTGTTTTACAATTTAAAACATTTTTTTTTCCGTGGCACAATTATTGTTTGCCATATGGTATTTTGCCACACCTGACTCATATCGGTAAGTAAAAAATAAAAATTATTTTAATTTCACTCCTGTTTCATATTAATAATACATATTCTTAAACATAAGTTATTCCATTTACTTTCCATAATGTAAGTTATTACAGTTTACAGCCCCTTCTATTTTTTTTTACTATTTTTATTGAGAATGGTAATTTGATTTAAAATACAACATTTATGTAACTAAATGTGTCTACAATTATGTTAATCCATAATAAAGCTGTTTTGTATTTTTAGTTCAATTTGCAATAAATTTAATATTGGACCGGCAACAGGACTAAGAACAGTTAGGAGGGTAGCTAAAGCTCTTGTTAAAATTGCCCCAAATGTAATAAAATGGCCAGAAGAAGACAGAATTAATGAAGTTGTGGAGGGTTTCAGAGCCAAAGGATTTCCTGACACCATAGGAGCCATAGATGGGACCCATATACCAATTCCTAAACCTAAGAAACATGGCTTGTCCTACATTAACCGGAAAAACGAGAGTAGTATTATTTTACAGGTAATATTGTACCAAGGTTATAAAAATTAAATATTAAAAATTCCATGTTTGGGATTAGTTTTTCACTAAAGGCTAAATTCTCTACTTTATTAGGAGTACATTCTTGATAAAAATTATCTAAGTAAAAATGTTTTTAGTATTCACTGTTCAAAAAGAGAAGTATGAATGAACACTTGTAACATTTTAGAGTTACTTTTTAAGAATTATTATTGTCAGACACAAGTTTTTATTTAATAATTTTGCAACAATTAAATTTACCTAGCTTATTTATGAAACAAAATAACATTTGTTTTTTAGGGTATATGTGATCATAGAATGATATTCACCAACTGTTACGCAGGGGAAGTAGGATCATGCCATGATTCAAATGTGTTAAAAGGAGCAATGTTTGGGGAAAAATCACCAGTCAGGAAGGTCATGTGTTTTTTCCAAATGAAACACACCTTATTGGGGATAAAGCATACCCATGTGTCCCAAGACTTATGGTCCCTTATAAAGACAATGGGCATTTGACAGATGCACAAAAGAATTTTAATTTTAAGCTTTCATCATGTAGAAGTGTCATTGAAAGAGCATTTGGTATTTTGAAATCCCGATTTCGTTGCTTATTCTATTTAGATGTTAAAAGGGAAGATTGGGCTCCAATATATGTTATAGCGTGTTGTGTTTTGCATAACATATGTATTCGTAATAATGATTTTGTTGATGTGGAGAATATTCATATTGAAGAAGATGAACAACCATTAGAGATAAATGAAATGAGAGTAAGAGAGCTGAGCAGACTCGGTCAAGCAAGAAGAAATGATATATGTGCTCATTTATACAACAATTAATAACGGAAAATACGTGTACAAAGTTTGATGACAGACTCCGGACGTCAAAATAGGTCGATTTGAGTAAACTTACCTATGTCCAAAAGTTGATAATAACCAAGATACAGGGCGTTAAAGTTAAAAAAACTCGGTATCTTTTAAATATCTTAGGAACCCTTTAATCAATTTGAATAAAATTTGGGCCACTTATTTAATTTAATAAGGCGCTTAAAAAGCTATGCTTACATTAGTGTTGTTAGGTCCAGTGGCGTCTCAGTGGGTCCCACAGCCAATATTGTGAGAAAAAAGTACCCCACTGACTTTCTTTGAAGTTTTAATATTTTTTGTGATCAAAAAATTGATAATTTAACTTTTTAGTCCCATGTGTTTTCTTTGTATCTGACTTCGTTTTTAAGAAAAAATATTAAAGCTACTTTAATTTCTTTTAAAAAGTACCCTTAGAAAATATGATGTAAAAATAAAAATAAAACAATTATTTTCCTTAAAAATTTTTCAATGTGAATCTTATTTTTAAAAAAAGCAAAAGCAGTTGCCATACACAACTTTCTTAAACATTTAAATTTTTGGTCCATTTGTCCTATTGTAAAGTCCATAGGTGGACATACTGTAGATGCATAAAAAATAAAATTAGTTTCTAGGAAACAAAAAATATATATCTTTCCTATAACTGTAAAAAAGTAACTAATCACATCTTAGTAATTCTCAACATTTTCTGAAAATCTATAAACAACTATTATAGAGACACAAACTTAATATTTATAACATTCCAAAAATAGTGGTATTGGGACTTATTTAAATAAACAAAATCACATCCAATATATATTAAAAATAATCCTATACCTACATATGTTTAACAAATATAAGTCTTCAGATTCAGTCTTCAAATATAGCCTCTCAAATTAACATAAAGTAAACGCAAAACAATTTCCAATTCACGTCATCAATCAGGTGATCATTGACACTCAAGTCCATAAATATAACAGATTGAAATTTTGGCAAAAATGTTAAAAATTTGGTCTTTTAATTAATTTACTAAACCCATATTGCTGTTGTTATTAAACACATTCAATTACAACAAATTTTTCCTTCGATTAATCTGGCAAAAATTCATTTAATTCGAATTTTATTATCGTCAGGTTGGTCAACTTGTTTCATATTTTGCGACGCTGCCGCTCATTGTTTGACATTTATACGAATTCATTGCTCTGTGCTGTCGCTTTGTTGTGTTTTCCTGTGAAATAATTTCTATTCTTTCGGTGATTTAGATCAGTATAAACTGTTTTTCTAAAAACAAAAACTTCGTACCTTCGATTTTCTTAGGCAGACTTTTGATTTTCTGTGAAAATGCCGAAGCATTTGAATAGCCGATGCAAGGAACTTGTAGCTTCCTTAATCAGTTATTTTGAACGAGAACGGGACAATAATGGCCCATTATTACCTTTAGTTGCAGTTAGAGAAGTAAAATTTCAATGGTACGTATAAAAGATACAAATTTAACTCAATTTTTTGTATTGTGTAGCGGGTGGCTGATGCACTTAACCTAAATTTGTCCACTGTTTGCGCAATTTCAAAGACCGCTAAAAGTAACGAATTGTTAAAATCACCTAAAAAGAAGCGATCTCATGCTAAGAGGGTCACAAACGTGGAAACTTTGGATACAGGGGCGATTCGTGAGACTATTTATGAAATGTACGAAACTAGTAAGTATTGACATTTTAATGATTAATAATAATCGCTAGTAACAGAAGTAATTTTTCTAGCGCAAAACGTGACTTTATCAACTTAATACCTAAAACTTAGGGAAAAACAACTATTTGAAGGATGTGAAACTTCATTACGAACTTTAATGAAGGAACTAGGCTTTCGATGGAAAAAAGACGAACCAAGGAGGGGTCTTATGGAACTTTCCAATGTGGCTTTCAAACGAATTGTTTTTTTAAAAGAATATATGAGAGAGAAAGACTCTATCAATTTGTATATCTTGATGAAACCTGGATTTTCCAAAATGGTACCATAGGCCGCTCTTGGCAGGATAATAACAAAAGAAGTGTGAAGTCCACGAAAGTGGATGGCAACAGGTAAAATATCTACATACTTAAGGTGAAAGAATTAAATTTGAAGTAAAAAGATTTTTTGATGCAGATACATAATACTTCATGCTGGTAATGAACATGGATTCATTGAGGGTGCCGAGGCTATTTTCTCTTCAAAAACTCAATTAAGCGATTACCATGGAGAAATGAATCAACAAAATTTCCTAAAATGGTTCGAAAACCAACTGTTGAAGAAACTTACTCAGCCTTCAGTAATTGTAATAGATAATGCCCCATATCACAGCATGTTATTAGAAAAAACGCCCAATTTCTCATGGAATAAGCATTCCATTCAAGAATGGCTAACCAATAATCAAATTGAATTTACTAACACAATGTTTAAAGTCGAACTTCTAAGTGTTGTAGCTAGGTACTAACAAAAATGATTTTTTTTCAATATCTCAAACAATTTCAAATCTGGAATTTTTTTTAGGCACAAACCACCAAAAATATATATGGTAGATGACATGGCTAATAAATATGGCCATAAAGTCTTACGATTGCCTCCATACCATTGTATGTTCAATCCAATCGAGCATATTTGGGGGATTGCCAAAAATTACTACAACAGGCATATTGGTCGAGATGGTAATACAGAAATTGCTTGTTTGAATATGTGGAAAGAATCACTTGCTACTGTTACTCCAGAAATGTGGAAGAACTCAGTAAGGCATACGGAAGAAGAAATAAGAAACTGGTACGAGAGAGAACATGTACTTGACAGGCTGAATGTTCAACCACTTATTATTAATGTAGATAATAGTGATTCAAGTGATGTTGAAAATGATTCAGATAGCTAATGAATTTTTGGCCAAATTATTGTTTAAATTATATTCATTATTCTGTATCTAATAACCATGGTGTAAATACCCTTTTTCATAATATACTTCTTCATCAGAATTATTTCAAATATATAAATGCAAACATTTTAACTGTATTTCCTAAAAATAGGTATAAATCCTTTTTCATAATACACTTCTTCATTAGAATTATTTCAAACATATAAATGCAAACATTTTAAATGTATTGTAAAAATTACCCAAAATTTTCGTATTTTCATTACAAGCTGGCAACCGTATCGCCATTTTGCGTCACTCAACAGATATGACGTAACTTGGAAATTGTTTTGCGTTTACTTTACAGTGCCTTTGAAATTAATAGAAATGGCTAAATATCTCTAATAGTAAGGGTTATAAGAAAAATATAAATACAAAGGTTGTAACAAATTAAATTTTTAGTCCAAGATAATTTGGTTTATACGGGGTGATAAAAAGTTTTGGTGGAAATTAATAATATACAGGGTGATTTTTAAGTTCATAAATTCTTCTTAACCCTGTATAGAATACCAAAAAATAAGAACATTTTTCAAATAGGATTATGTTCAAAAATGCTTCGTTACCAAAATACAGGGTGTTAAAGTTTTAAGAAAAAATGCCTTTTTATCATAACTTTCCTACCACTCCAGGTATGTCCACAAAATTTGGTACACTTCTTTTAACCATTACATTACATTTTTGCTGTAAAAAAATTACCAATGGCGTTCGAACAAGATTTGTACTAAATTTTATTCAAGAAAAAAATAGTATACCACTGCTTTTTCTATGAATCAAGATTATTTTGAAATAATCATTTACTTTGGAGTTAATTTGGTCCCTTGTTATTTTTTCGTACTACGAACGGTTTTCGTTTAAAAAATAAAAGCCACATTGATGCATGGCAAAATCGCCAAAATCTGATATGGTGTTTTGTATACGTAAAATTCGTTTTTGACTTTTATTAAAAATTATTACTACTGATTATTGTTTTATTAGGTTTAAATTGTAGTAATGTAAGTTTTTGCCCTTGTTTTGATAAAAAATTGAAAAAAACGAATTTTACATACAAAGCACCATATCAGATTTTGGCGATTTTACCATACATCAATATGGCTTTTATTTTTTAAACGAAAACCGTTCGTAGTACGAAAAATAACAAAGGACCAAATTAACTCCAAGGTAAATGATTATTTCAAAAATAATCTTGATTCATAGAAAAAGCACTGGCATATTATTTTTTTCTTGAATAAAATTGAGTACAAATCTTGTTCGAACGCCATTGGTAAATTTTTTACAGCAAAAATGTAATGTAATGGTTAAAAGAAGTGTACCAAATTTTGTGGACATACCTGGAGTGGTAGGAAAGTTATGATAAAAAAGGCATTTTTTTTCTTAAAACTTTAACACCCTGTATTTTGGTAACGAAGCATTTTTGAACATAATCCTATTTGAAAAATGTTCTTATTTTTTGGTATTTTATACAGTGTTAAGAGGAATTTCTCAACTTAAAAATCACCCTGTATAATATATTTATAATCTTTAACATAATAAAACTTGATAACTTACTGTACATGTTGGTTTTTGAGTAATTTTTTTAAGTTAGCAAAAACTCATTTCACACACATAAAAAGCAACTAAAATTCATGAAGATACTTACAATTTCTGCAAAAGAAAAAATAGTACAGTAGAGCAAACACCAAGACAATACCCTTAATTGGGTCTTGTAAATGACAGAGAACTCTGTTTCAATCCGATGCACAGATATACAAAAAACCACTTAACATATTATTATAAAGAACAGAAATTTGTAACAGATTCCAGAAATCTTATTAGATTTTCATTTTTAAATTTTTCCAATAAAAACTTCATTGTTAGTATAATAATAATAATAATAAGAATCAAAGTTTAAAGAGGAAAATTGAATAATACCAGAAAATACACCCTCTAATATTTACAGTATGATAAAAAAATGTAAATGGTGACAAATAATTCTCTTCTGGTTTTTAAGCAGTAAGTACAACACTGATCCTTAGCTTCAGATAATGATTGGTCATCAGTATACTGCAAAAGTTCCTCATGATCATCTTCCATTGTAAAAAGTAGCGACTTTTAATAACCCTAAAACAAAAGGGTGGCAAGTAAATATTTGGTTAAAAATAAAAATAATTAGAAAGATTTAAGTTAGTATGCATTTAAAATGTGGACAAGTTCGATTGGACGCACTGTACAAACAAAAACATCTTAGACTTTATGTACTTTAGATTTTCTATAATATCTATAATAATAATTTAATTTCACAACTCATAATTTTTGAGATATTTAACCTTTTTGAAACTTTTGAAATAAACTCTTTTAAATAACATGAAACTACTAAAATATATGACAAAAAACTGTAGGAACTTCAAACCTATTGCTCTGAAAAATAGAGCCATGAAAAATAGTGACAAAAGGACAGCTGGAAAATTTTACCTTTACCATTAACTAATTTTCATCTGAATCCTCCATATGTTTACGTTTGAAATTATTTTTGAACCATTCAAACATTTCTTTTTAAGAGCTATTCTTTCTTCATGTCTCTTTTGTTTTCTTTTATCAAGTTCTAAGGCTGACACTCCTTTTCTTTTTTTTCTTCTGGTGAAAATTTACTTGAAGCAGAATTACACATATCACCTGATGTACCTAGATCATCCAAATTATTGTTTTCAGTAACATCCAGGTCACTCTCTTTCTTATACTTCCATCACTTGATACAGTTAACAGTGGTTGGAATTTAGGGTCATTAAAATATATATCATGGAAATCCTGAAAGTACTTCCAATTAACCGGGCCATTGCCTGTTTTCTTTTTTTCTTGAAGAACTTTTTCATACATCTTTTTAAATTCCTCCATTTTTCATCACATCTATTTCCAGTTTTTATGATTCCATACTCTCCCATTTCTTGGGCTATTAAAAACCATACTTTTTTTTGTTATAGAATGGGAGTCAAATTTATCCTTATGTTTTACATATAAGTTTATTAGTAATTGTACTGATTCGTCTGTCCAATTTGTGGCAATTTCCGAACTATTTTCATTATTAATACTCTTTGTTTGAAGTGATACAGATGCATTTAATGATGAAGTAGTATTTTGTTTACTTGGAGAGCTGTAGGGTTTTGCATATTGTAAATGACTGGGACTCCAAATTTTGGGACTATTTTTCGTATTAAAACTCTCTGCTTCAAGTGATACAGATGTATTTAATGAAGAACTAATGCTTTCTTTATTTGGAAAGCAGTATGGTTTGGTCGAGGGTTTTGTATTTTGGAGATGACTTGGACTCGAAATTTTGGGACTATTTTCCGTATTAAAACTCTCTTCTTGAAGTGATACAGATGTATTTAATGAAGAACTAATCTTTTCTTTACTTGGAAAGCAGTATGGTTTGGTCGAGGGTTTTGTATAATGACTTGGACCTGCCACTGGTTGAGTTTGGTGGTCTGCAAATAAGGGATCTACTTTGCTAGTAATATTATCCGAACGACTCTGTCCAAAAACACTTTTTTTTTTCAAAGTCTATAGTAATGTTATCATATTTCAAGAAACAAATATGATACATACACAGTTCTCTGGAAATTATATATTTTAATGTTCCCATTGAACGGGAACAATGCCCGCAAATAAGTATATCTGAATTTTCCATCATCTTTAATGTACTTACATCCATTATTTAATTTTTTAACACGTGTTTAACCCTAACACTCTTCACTTCTTATTTTTTTGAAATAAAAATTTGGATAAAAATTTGACACTCTTGGACGTTTAAAAACCGGAGCAAACCGACGATTTATAGCGGTTGTTGTGGTGACAATAATGACAGCAAATTTTCAGGAACCGTGTTCCGTATCTAACCGGTTTTTCAGGTAACCAATACAAACGGAACAGCAAACCGTTACCAAAGTGACAAACGGAATACGCCCTTAGATGAGCTCCGCCAAAAATTAGTCAGGTTCTTATAGGAATAACACCTGAAATACTTGAAAACACAAGAACCGAATTCTATAACAGGTTGGGATATTGTCTTGCACAAAATGGTGGTCTCTTTGATAACCTTATAAACTAAGATTTTAAAAAGTATTAAAGTTTTTATAAGAAATTTTTTTAGAAATACTTTTATGTTCTTTAATTTTTTTTTAGAATTATATTTTTATTTTTAAAATTATTAGTTTATTCTTTCTTTCGGAATTGCTTTTAATTTTGTTTAGCCCCAAACGGCAAAAAAAGGCTCTTAAATGGCAGTATTTGATGCATTTAAAGCAATAAATTCATCAAATACCAAAATATTTAATAGTTACGTAAAAAATTTTTATCAAAATATGTGAAGCAGTAACATCCTCCATGCGTGCAAAGAAGCAACTGCGTGCTCGAGCTCGATCAACCATAAACAAAGCGAGCGCGTTGGCGCAGTGGTGGGGGAGAAAGCAAGGGGAACGGGCGGGGAAACACCTCATTCTGTTTCAGTCGAACTCATGTGATTTAGTAATCTCCCTTCTCTTCGGCAATATGTTTCCGCCCACTGTAATTACAGCCCCACTCTTTGTGCCGTAGCAGGAGACGAAATCCAGACGAGAGCGTCTGCGGTACGTAGATGTCGAGTACAGGGTTGCCGACTTGCCTTAACTTTCGGGGTAAAATTAAAATAATAATAGTAATAAAAATGTTATTAAACCTTTTTACTTTATTTTTGTGATTTTAGAATGTAATTGTATAATGTACATTTAATTTTTAAAATTTAAGGACTTTCAGGAAACATAAAAATATCAATTTAGGGCTTTATGAACTAGGTTTGGGGACAGATTTTTTCGGAGTCGGGTCGACTAGAATCCTTTAAAATTTATTTTTACTGGCAAGTCGTTTGCTGTGTTGCAAACTGCTGCTGATCCTGCTGCTTAATTTAGATTTTTTTTAAGTTTTGGTCAATATCGTTGACAAAAAGTTCAAATTATTAAGTAGTACTATGCTGGTAATTTAGCAGAAGAAATAATTAGGAGGTTTGCATTATAGGTTTGGTCTTGTACCAGCGAAAAGTACAACTTTTGAAATTATTATAAAAGTTTGAAACCATCGGCTGTTAACGAAATTGTAGGAAGTGCATGTGTAATGATGAGGTGCCACTTGCACCTCCATTAACTAAGAAACGACAAGTCTGTGATACTGCTGCATTTTCGCCTTTTTTCAAAATTTCCGTCCCGCAGTATTGCGCCCTGCTGCCTTGCACCACCCGGTAGCATATCACCTCAAATGCTTGAAAACCAAAGAGAACCGAATTTAATAAATTGAAATATTGTCTTGCTAAAAATTGTGGTCTCTTTCAGAACCATAATAATAAGATTTTAAAAAGAGTTTCCACATTGTATAAACATTTCCGTTAGAAATACTTTTATGTTCTTTTTATTTTTTTAGAGAATATTTTATTTAAATTTACTTCTTTTTTTTTTTGTTAAAACCCAAATGGCAAAAAGAATTATGCTTTTAACTTTCACCATGCTACTGAATACCATCAGTGTGGCCAGGTGTGTTACGATAAGAATCCCCCGCGTGATTCCAAAAATCACTTTTTTGGGATACTTTTAAAAAATCACTGTGATTTAAAGCCACATTTGAGGGCCGCCTTTTAATAGTCAAAAAATGTATTTTCTACGCCAAAGAAATTGACAACCAAAAAAAGGTTTACGTAAAAATCGAAGTAGTGGGATGGCGCAGTATAGCAGCATGACGTCAGAAAGGAGTTGGACAGCATGACGTACGAGGTGTGACGTAGGAGTCTGACGTAGGAATTTATCATTTGGGATGACGTAGGAGTCTGACGTAGAATGTTTGACGTAAAAATTTGAAGTAGCAACTTTGACGTAAAAAAACCAGAGAAAATTTAGGAACATTGACCTCGACGTCCGCGCGTGGGCGCCTTCCTGAGTAATATCGGCTTTCGTTTTTAAAAATTCTACTTTTTTTGCGACATAATAATATTTGTTTCGGTTTCCTTATTTTTAGAAAATGCATATAACATACAAATAAAATTGATGTTGTTGTTTTTACAAATGCTACGCAAATATTTGTTATTTTTAAAATTCCAACAATAATAATGCGGTTTTCAGGCTTCCTTATTTTTTCATAAACATTAACACAAATATTTTTTCGAAATACAATAATAATGGGGTTTTCGGGCTTCCTTATTTTTCAAAATTCTAACAATAATATTATTTTACTGCTTATCAAGACTTATTTTTCGAAAATATTTTTAATTTGTGTTGTTTGGTACAAAAATATACCGTGAGAATCAAAAACGGAAGTACTTGTTTTGAAAATATAAATTGAGAAAAGAGTATATAAGGCAAAATTTATTAAGGTAATTATTAGTATATTTTTGTCACACAAAAGTAAAACATGTCTATTTTATCCTCGCTTAACGAACAACTTCATTTTAAAGAGGTCAGTTCGTCTGACAATCTTGAGATTAATAAAAAATATAAAGTTTTACATATGAAAAAAGTTCAAACAAAATTTGGCACCTACATATTGGTAGAATTAGAAGACAGGAAAGTGTTTCTTCCAAAACGCATCGATTTATCGGATGCGGATATCGCTTCTATTAACGAGAAAAAGAATGTTGGATTACTGTATAAAGGAAAAAGGATGTTGGAAAGCCGAAACCAGCTACACTTTATGAGTTTATCGAACTACAGTAAGTGGTAAGTGTATTTTTCATTATTATTTTTAAAAATTGTTTTTAAAAAGTAAAATTAATATTTTTTTATATGGTGCTGTTGGTTTTATCAGTCTGTAAAAATTTAAGACGGCTGTGTAACTTTTGATTAAATATTAATTTTCTTACTATTGGTTTACTTTTTTAGAAAAAAAAGAGAACAATTAAGTTTTGGAATCTCTCTAATTTTTTTTTGTTACAGTTTTGAGTTTATATAAGTGTTTTTTTCATTATTTTTTTTTTAAATAGTAATTATTTTTAAATGTAGAATATATTTTTTTATGTTACTGTTGTAATCAGTCTGTAAAATTTAAGACGGTTGGTAACTTTTTATTACACATTAATTTTCTTACTAGGAGTTTTAGAAAAAAAAAGAACAATTAAATTTTAGGGATCTTTCTAATTATTTTTTTTTGTTACAGAGTTTTCGAGTCTACAGAGTATCCACTGACAGCCTATCCTGAGTCAACGTTGCCATGTGTTCCATGTCAAAAGTATTTTTGTTTTTGTGAGGCTTCTATTAGGGAACACAATTACATCTTGAAAAAGACAATATATGAAGAAATGTTAAAATGTAAAGAAATTATGTGTGATTCACCAGTGTTATAAAAATGTTATTATACAAATTTGTTGTAAAATAATATTATAAAAATTGCTGTCAATGTTTTTCTGTAGATAAATAAAGTATAACCTATAATTTAATTTGTATTATTTAAAAAATAAGTTAGGTTATCAAAAATTGCTCTGTAAAATAAAAAAACCTTCGTAAGCATTTAAAAAAAAAACAGAGTGAAAATGTTTGCAATCGTTAATATTTTATTTTAAAAAAATTAATAGTATTTAGCTCCGTAGACAATATACAAAAAAAATTACCTAATTTGATATCGCTAAAAATTCATGTTGCAAATAGTAAACCACGTACCTAAGAATATTTACATCAGCTGTTTACAGTACTTTTTAAACACAAGAAAAATAAATTATAGACTAGTTTTTTTATAAAATTGGTTGTTTGCACTCAAAAACTTACAAAATTTTCAATATTAATAATAGAAAACATAAAATATACCTTAGTAGTATAAATTTAATATCCCAAGGTTATTTGTTATCACATCAGCTGTTGTTTACATTACTGAAAATAAAACTGATAAAATATTTTATGTTTATTGAAATTAAGAAAGAAAACAATTTTTCCAAATTGCCTTTTTGTTATAATAACTTATATATAAGAGATAATAAAGTATCTTAACGTTAAAGATGATACATTTTTAGAAAAAATTAATTTAAAAAATAACCCTTTCGTAAGCATTCGAAAACATAGAGAGTGAAAATGT
Source organism: Listronotus bonariensis (assembly GCA_014170235.1). Classification (NCBI taxonomy): domain Eukaryota; kingdom Metazoa; phylum Arthropoda; class Insecta; order Coleoptera; family Curculionidae; genus Listronotus; species Listronotus bonariensis. The sequence continues at coordinate 68,957 of JACEGR010004083.1, forward strand.
TTGCAATTATCAATATTTTATTTAAAAAAAAATTAATAATAGTATTTTAGCTCCGTAGATAATACAAAAAAAAATATTATCTAATTTGATATCGTTAAGAAAATTTATATGTTGCAAATAGTAAACCCGCGTACCTGAAAATATTTACATCAACTGTTTACAGTATTAAAAAAAAAAAAACAAGAAAAATATATTATAGACTATTTTATTTTATAAAATTGGATGTTTGCAATCATCAAACTTACAAAATTTTCAACATTAAAAAGTTAAATATATTATTATTAATTATTTTTTTTTGTTAAAAAAATCATATTTGTTATCACTTCAAACGTTTACAATACCACAAAATAAAAGCGAAACTATTTTTTTCAAATTACCTATTTGTTATATGACTTATATTTTAATAAAAAAATAAAGTATATTAAGAAATTTTTAGAAAAATATTAATTTAAAAAATAACCCTTTTCGTAAGTAATCGAAAACAGAGAAAATGTTTACAATCATCAAATTATATAAAGTGTTTTTAATCGTTAAAAAAAGCTAAATATATATTATTAATTATTTTTTGTTTAAAAAATCATATTTGTTATCACATCAAACGTTTACAATACTGCAAAATAAGAGCAAAACTATTTTTTTTCAAATTACCTATTTGTTATAATGACCTATATTTAATAAAAATAAAGACATTTTTTAGAAAAATATTAATTTAAAAATAATCGTTTTCGTAAGTATTCGAAAACAGAGAAAAAACGTTTTCAATCATCAAATTATATAGAGTGTTTTTAATCGTTAAAAAGCTATATATTATTAATTATTTAGTTTAAAAAATCATGTTGTAAATGGTAAACCCTCGTACCTTGGAAATAAAAAAGAAAAAAACAAGAAAAATAAAATATGTTCTATTTATTTATAAAATTCAATCATTAAACTTACAAAATTTTCTACATTAATAATAGAAAACATAAATATAACTTAAGAGTATAAATTTAAGATCCCTCGTAAACAAGGTTATTTGTTATCAGTTGTTGACGAAAATAAAAACATAATATGTTTATTATTGACAAACTGAAAGATTTTACAAATTATCATTATTTGTTAACACAAAAAAAATACACAGGTCTAATACTAAAAAATTTAGCAACAAATTTTTTAAAATACACAAAATAAAACATCTTAACATTAAAAAAAAACTAACACTGTAGAAAAAATGACCGTACAAAAGATAGTTTTAAACTTATAAATTTTAGGTAATTTTTTTATTAAAACGACCCAAAAAAAAGATTATCTTTTGTCTGGTTTCTAAAAAACAGTAATAAATACATTTTTATTACCGTAAAAATTGCTAAATGTACCAATAGATATTTTACTATTTTAAAAAAAATACATACATCTAAAATTAAGAATTATTACTTGTAAAAAAATTTGTTATTAAAAACAAAATTAAAAAAAAGAACAATAGTTTTTGTAAACACAGTACACTTGGTGGTTGCAAAACCGTTTCATTTCGGTGATATAAATATTTTTAAAACTCTATTTAATTTTGTGTCCAAATTTAACACTTAGTCGTACACCAGCCGTTGATAAGTAAAAAGCAGTTTTACAAATATCAAAATCAATTTTTTTTTCAATACATATTGTTATGGAAATATAAAATTTTTGTTGTTACGATTTTTAGAAAAATACAAAAAAATATCTACATTATCAAAAACAAAAAGAGGGAAAACCTTATTCAACAGCGGATCTGTCGTCGCGCTTAAACGTTCGCTGAAAAACAAAACATTTTCACTAAACTTTTCCATATTATGCGTTTTGACGTGTTTGACGCCAGCCTGCAATATCTTTTTGAATCCATAAATTTTTGTTACGCGCACATTCTAAACACTTCGTCGCTTGGATGCAGAACTAGTCTATGTCCATTTTTCGCGATTTTGTTGTTTTATGCACATATTATAGTAAAATAATTCTTATATTGGGTGCAGAAGTAGTGTATATCCATCGTTACAGCTAGCGCTCCTATCGGCAAAATTCGTACTAGCCTATGTTCCTGTCATCCGTTATTTTTATTGCAGAATTAGTCTATGTACGAACGCCGCCGTGAATGCACGTCGCATCGTCTCTCTTAATGGACATAGACTAGTTCTGCACAACTTTTGCTGGACATAGGATAGTAATTGATGTACATAGGCTACTCTGTTTCTATTTTATCTTTGGCAACAATAACAATTAATGAAAAGTTTAAATGGTTGATACCAAAATTTATTGACGATGAACTCCAGAAGTCAAAAAATATTTAAATTACTTCAACCAAAGGAAAATGAATCTAATGATAAAGCACTTCAACCAAACCAAGATGGATGTAATGGTGAGTTTTTAGTGGTTTTGAATAAAACATTATTTTTTTTACACTTGAAAACGGAAAAAGATAGTACTGCCCGAAATGTTTTGTGAATAAATAAATAAAGACAATGGAAGTCCGAAACTCTTCTTTTAATATTAAAATATTTTTGTTTCTTAAGGCCTTCAATTTGTAAAATTTGTTCTGTCTATTGCACATGTTAGGTAATGCCCAAAAATATTTAAAAGATTTTTGTATTTGGCCCTGGCTCCAATGATAAACTGATACAATGTCAAGGTGTGTGATCGATTCCAGGCAATGCTGTATTTGTTTTTGGTGGTTTTATATGGATATTTTTTCTAATGATCAAGTTTGTTTATGTTCCATATTGTTTACAAATAAATGAGTAAAATCTCATTATACAAAATCTCATCAATCCAAAACCAACAAGCGAATTGGATAAATGAACGTCTCGTGCCTGTTTGGATATAAAAAGAATCATTGGCTAAAAAAATATTTTTTATTGTTTCAGATAAAATATCCATTGAAATTTCTGATCGGAATATGGCTCTTCCAATATATTATGTTAAGTTAATGGATTCTGCTAATTTGGAACTACAACCTCACCTACGTTTGCAAGAAACTTTAACATATTTCAATCACAATTCATTGAATCAGTCGATACCTTCAGTACTTCGTAATACTTTTTTAACGAGAAAAACAATCTTCATGTAGCACAAAGTAACGAGTCAACTGTACTTTGTAAGACAACACTGGCAAATAATCAAGTTTTGGAAAATGATATGTACATTTCTTCTTCTGAGTCTGACCCTTATGCTTCTGAGAATGATGAAAATGATCCAGAATTTGTTTTGTCAGAAGAAGAAGTATTTCATGAAGTTGTTACCGAAAGAAAATCCCGGAAAAGAAAAAGGAAAACTACTACTTGGAGAAGAAATATAATCAAGGCATCTCGTAACAGTGGAAAAGAATATGTTTCCTGGAAAGGAAAGGTTCAGCCTTCACGTAAAATTAAAGACCCGTGTAATTGTAGAATGAAATGCAAAGAGAAGTTTTCTGAACAAGAACGGCAAAACATATTTAACCAATACTGGAACCTGGGAGACATCAATAGGCAGCGGGATTTAATTTCAAAATTAGTGCAGTTCAAGCAAAAGGAAAGAACCAGAAAAAGAAAAGAAAACGTAAATAATGCCCCCGATATAAATGAAAACACGTCTTCTCCATCTTCACATAGCAGAAGAATGATGACCTATGTGTATTCTTTTTATAAAAGATCAAATAAAGGTACCGACTTGTAAAACATTTTTTTTAAATACCTTATGTATAAGTGCTCAGGTTGTTAAGACAGTAGTTAATAAAACTGGTTCCTGCGGTATAGTCTCTGAAGATCGAAGAGGAAAGGCGTGTAAAAACTCATTGCTTGATGTGTCCGTCAAAGACTCAGTTCGAGAACATATAAATTCATTTCAAACAATTGAAAGTCATTATTGCAGAAAAATACATCACGTTTGTATTTGCCTTCATCCCTAAACATTTCTAAAATGTATTCGTTGTATCAGGAATACTGTATGGACAAAAATATTACCAATGTAGCCACTGAAAGTGTTTATAGAGCTGTGTTCAGTTCGGAATTTAATATGTCCTTTTTCAGCCAAAAAGACTTATGCGACGTGTGTCATGGGTACGAACAATCGTCAGCGGAAGATAAGTTATTGATGGAAGAAACATATCACTTACATACAGGGTGTTATTTAATAAGTGTCCGATATTTCAGAGAGTGATTTTTCAAGTATTTTTAAGGTAAAAAGTTCCTATGAACGTGTGGTCTAAGATGCTTCGCTTTCAAGATACATGGTGTCAAAGTTTTATTTTTATTTATGTTTTTTCTGCATAATTTCCTAAATAATGCCGATTTCCGAACGAAAATTGGTACCTGGGGTTTTTTGACATGAGAAATTTGAATTTGTTCTTAATTTAGCTCTTACTTGTAGAGGGCGCTAGCCACATGTATATTTTCACTTTCAAAGGCTCATTACTTTTTTGTACAACCCTGTATTTACATTTTTGTTAAAAGAAATGGATTCCTTAGTCATTTTTACGTAAAAAGGTACTCTTATTAGATGACGCTAGGAGCAACCGTTTTCGAAATATTTTAGTTTAAAATAATCGATGCATACGCTTAGTAATAAATATGCTAAGTAAAGACCGCCGAAAATGACGGTTTTATCAAGTACCCTAGTCAATGCATTTTGTTTGTGTTGTCATGTAAAAATTCAGACATAATACAATTTTGACGTACTTTGACGTACAGTTGAGTAGTAGGTAATAAATATTAGTGAGTTTTTTTAAAATGGTAAATTTTACCAATGCTGAGTATGCTGACATGCATTTTACATACGGACTTGCTAATGGAAATGCTTATGAAGCTAAACGTTTGTATCAGGAGCGTTATCCGAATCGCATAGTTCCAACTCCAAAAACTTTTTCAAGAATCCACGGTCGGTTAAGAGAAACAGGAACATTTGAGAAAGCTAGTCACCTGTCAGGTGCAGTTCGAACGGTAAGAACCCCAGATATCGAAGATGCAGTCCTTAATATGGTAGAAGAACAGCCGGATACAAGCACCAGGAAACTAGCGTTTACGTTAAATATTTCTCATTTTCTGGTATGGAAAATTTTAGTGGATAATTTATTATATCCCTATCATGTTCAAAGAGTTCAGGCACTGCTACCTCGTGACTTTCCCTTGCGTATAAATTTCTGTCGTTGGTTTCTCCAATGCCTTATTCAAAACCCTTTGTTTCAAAACCTTATCCTGTTTACCGACGAAGCTAAATTTCTCACGTAACGCTATACGTAATTTTCATAATAATCATATGTGGTCAAATCGAAAACCCACATGCAATACAGGAATCACATTTTCAAGAACAGTTCTCTGTTAACGTGTGGGCAGGAATCCTGGGGAGATAATTTGATAGGTCCATTTTTCCTTCCGGGAAGATTAAATGGCGAGATATATCGTCGTTTTCTTGAAGAGAATTTGCCTATTTTACTGGAAAAATGTGCCACTTAGACTAAGGAATGAGATGTGGTTTATGCATGACGGTGCCCCTGCACATTTTAGCATCCAAGCGCGAGAGTTTTTAAATCAAAATTTCAATAATCGTTGGATAGGTAGGGGAGGGACTCAACCATGGCCTCCTAGGTCGCCAGACCTTAATAGTTTGGATTATTTCCTTTGGGGACATCTAAAAACATTAGTTTACCAAACACCTATTCAAAATGAAGAAGAACTGAGAAATCGAATAATGGACTCTTGTAGAACGATTGAAAATACTCCAGGAATTTTCCAGAGGGTACGCGAATCAATGAGGAGAAGATTGGATGCGTGCCTACAGGCAGGGGGTGGGCATTTCCAACATTTATTGTGATTTTGATCTGGTTTTTCATCCTGTTTTTATTTAGTGTTCGTCTGTTATTTTTTTTTTTAATATTTCATGTTGATTAAAAAAGTTAATTTAGAAAATTGTTTCATTTTTTTCAAAACACATGCATCGATTTCAAACCAAACCAAACCAAACCAAAATATTTCGAAAACGATTGCTCCTAGCGTCATCTAATAAAGAGTACCTTTTTACGTAAAAATGACTAAGGAATCCATTTCTTTTAACAAAAATGTAAATACAGGGTTGTACAAAAAGTCATGAGCCTTTGAAAGTGAGAATATACATGTGGCTAGCGCCCTCTACAAGTAAGAGCTAAATTAAGAACAAATTCAAATTTCTCATGTCAAAAAACCCCCAGGTACCAATTTTCGTTCGGAAATCGGCATTATTTAGGAAATTATGCAGAAAAACATAAATAAAAATAAAACTTTGACACCCTGTATCTTGAAAGCGAAGCATCTTAGACCACACGTTCATAGGAACTTTTACCTTAAAAATGCTTGAAAAATCACTCTCTGAAATATCGGACACTTATTAAATAACACCCTGTATAAGAAACAAGAATATGGCAAGGGACTTAAAGAATACAGATAAAAAAAGAGCGGAGGATGATCAACAATTTTGTTGCGCAGTTTTTGATTTGCAACAAATATTACCTGTGCCAAAGTCAGAAGTAGGACTGGCATATTATAAGCTAAAATTGTCAACATATAATTTTACCGTTCTTAATCTGGCTAATAAGAATGGATTTTGCTACATGTGGTATGAGAGCATTGGTAAGCGAGGATCATGTGAAATTGGCAGTTGTCTGTTGAATTTTATACAGTATCACATTGAAAACGGAGTAAAAGAATTTTCATTTTTTTCTGACAACTGCGCCGGACAAAATAGAAACAAATTCTTATATTCACTATACAATTACATTTCACAAATATATAAAATAAAAATTCGCCTCACTTTTCTGGAACGAGGACACACCCAAAATGAGGGGATTCTATCCATAGCGTGATTAAAGAGCATCTCGGCATATCCCTGTGTTTTCTCCTGACCAGTGGTACACAATCGTCAGAACAGCAAAGAAAACACAACCGTATAAAGTCGTTGAAGTGGAGCAAGAAAATATTTTTGATTTGAAAGATCTTCAAAAAAGAACATCAATAAACTGGGATAAGGATGAAAATAACGAGAGAGTTTATTGGAATAAAGTGAGAGTCGTAGAAACTCGGGTGGAATATCCAAACATGTGTTTTTTCAAATATGATTTTGAAAATATCGATTTCAGAAAAATTAATTTAATCGAAAAAGGAAGAAAAAAATTGAAACTAACATAAGCGATATTGAACTAAAGCGAAAATATATGGAAAAAATTCCATTATCTAAGAAAAAGTACGACCACCTACAATTTCTTTGCCAAAAAAGGTTATTTCCAGTCAGTATCATGATTTTTTTAAAAATCTCCCCTATGATGCCAAAAGAGCCACACAAGATTCAGACAGTGATGCCTAAATGACACAAGTTACTCAATTATAATATAGTTCAAAGTTGTCTAGTTTTATTATTATAAACTTTTGTATATTATAAACAACTTAAAAGTTAATAATTGGTGTTTTAATGTACTAGACTTTAATAATACTATGCACAGAGGATTGCAGAACTAGCCTAAGTCCTTGAATGGAATATATTGCATGTCCAACTTTTGGACATAGGTTACATCTGTTTAAGAATAAGTATTCTATGTCCACTTTTTATTCAGAACATGAATCTTCTCATGCGAATTAGGGCTAGTAAAAATATCACTTATCTTTTATGGACATAGCAATTTTTTGACAATAAAATGTTATAAAAGTACCTAAGAAAATTAAAAAAGCTCTCCTGTAAAATTACCAATTTGTGACATAAGCTACTTCTGCATCCAAGCGACGACTTGTTAACTAAAAAATATGCCGTAAAATAAACTCCACATTTGGGACACCAAAGTTGAGAGAGCCCGTTTTTAAAAGGGCCTTCCCCGCCTGTGGAGGAAGAAATGTAATTGACCTGTATTTGTTCAGACATTTTTTATTAACTCCGCTAACGATGGTGATACAAACTTACTAACGTCTGTCAGAAAACTGGTAAATCCTTCGGCAATCATGCAACGAACAAACCACTCTATATCGTTGTGGTTATTTAAATAAACATCACATATTTCGACGCCTTTGGCATAATGTTCGGCCAAATCGTAGCACTTTTCTTCACTTAAAAAGCCCCCAAACCATAGTTTGCTTCGTGATAGGCATCAAATTCGAGATCACTAAGGTTTCCCCGTAACAATAATTCTACTGCAGACTTTAAATTTGTAGCCTCACTTTCCGTACGATAAAACATCCACATGTTGTTGTTGTTGTTGTTGCTGTTATGAAGACTGAAAATAAACTAAACTTTAATCAGACTTGAATCTATATTTATACAAAAACCGAAAGCTTCCACTATTTTTGCAAACCAGACAATAATAATAACGACATTTAAAGACCCCAAAAATCAGAAATTCTGACGTTTCCTTAAACCGCTTTGTTTTTTTACAACTTTTCAATCTAGCCCAAAAAAATTTGGCGGTACTACTTGCTAAAAATATTTAGTTATAAAGGTGTTATCGTACCTTTTTTTGTTACTAAAAATATACTAAAAAAATAAATGTCATTGTGGTTTTACTAAAAAATTTAACTTTGTTATTCAAAAAAGAAAAATATTTTTAGTTTTTACGACAAAAAATATTTAATTTTGTTACCCAGCCTTAAGATAAAAATATATTACCCGGTAATTTCGGTTTTACTAAAAATATATTTAATTTTGTTACCGAGCCTTAAGATAAAAATTTTGGGTTTTATTCTAAAAAACATTTAAGACAATTTGATTTTCTTTTTATAACCATACGGTACGGAGTCCTGATTTTCCAAAAATTTTCTCTTCAACGAAATGGTACGATAGATTTTAATTTCTTCTTTTGTCACTACATCGTGTTGCCCCGTTCTTCTTAGGTTATTTGAAACAATTTTTATTGGTTCGGTCGTAGATTCTAAAATCATCTTTTTCATAGTATCAAAATTGACCAGCTGTGAAGTGGTATAATTTAGTTTGATACCTTTTACTTTGCATACGACCTTGTTGGAGGGAAACACACTGTATGCGTAATTTTTCGGACCACCACTCACAAATTCGGTTATGTATGCATCCGGTCCGTCCAATTCGTTGGTTAAATCGCCGAGAAAATCACCGGTTGGAGGTACGTAGTCGCCTTCTTTATGTGAGAAATTAGAGCCGTTACATATGCAGCAATGACAACGTTGACAGTTTTAAGCGTTTCATAGCACTCTTCTTTTTCGACATAAGTTACCAAAATTGTTTCCTCATCGACCTCAACCAGTGAGTTTATCGTTAGTTGAGGATTAGTGGTCAAGTCGAAAAATCGTTGAGGCGTTCGAACAATTTCCGTTTTGCTTTTTTGCTCGAGTTGACCAAATTTTCCCCAAAATGAGTTTAAAATCAGTTTCGCTAAAGATCTTAATCCTGGATTGTATATAATAGAGCTAAATTCCAGTTTGACATCTTCTCTCTCAAAAACTCCTCAATGTATCTGTTCCTCTCCTCCTCCGTCTCGCAATTTTCAGGCCATCCCGAAGCTTCCTGTTTGATCTTAATAAACTTATTCATCATAGCTGTAAAAAGACCCGCCTGTTCGGGGATTGTTGCAAAGTTTTATATTTCCAAATTTCAAAAATTTCCATAATTTTATAACATTTCTCGAGCGCCTTCACCACTTCGTCCAGAACCCACGTACCTGTTAGAGCTCTTTCTTCATCAGTGCGTGGGCACTCGTTCTGACTTAAATTTTCTCCACACTTTGAACAAAGGACAAACATTAATTTTTGGTTCATTTTCAGAGGTAAAACTGGATGATAGAGGTCGGTGGAAGAATCTTGCATTTAATCAGGCCGTCGACGCTTCTCAAATCGACACTGTTACATTCTACGCCGACCAAAACCTCGGGATGGCCAATAGGAAACTTTCCATACTTACAAATGTACGGATAGAGAGAACAAACGTCGAAATATGACACCTTTTCCCCGTCTTGGCACTTGTAATATGTCTTGCAATTTCCGGTGCGGCCGCCGTAGAACGAGTCGCGAGGATTGAGCGGCGACCGCTCTAATAGAGGGTAGAAATTTCCCAATTTCCGGGTTCTCCTTCATTTCTTTGCGAAAATCGCACTCCCACATCTCGATCACGTCGCACTCCGTAGCTTTTATGGCTTCCATTTTCGCCTCATACCGCGTGTTAAAAGTGTCTACCGCATCCACGATCGGTTGATCGCGGCCCGTCCGATAACATCGCGGGCAGCCGTGATAAAAGCAACCCTGCATCTCGAAGATTTGATTATCACAATAACCGTCAACCCTAAAACCGCCCTTGACTACTTCTCTCTCTTTGGCCGCGTGCATAATGGAAATTCCGCGCCGGTGCTCCTCCCAAACAAGCCACTGAAGCGCGACCTTCGACTGATTATCCCTCAGCCGATAGCCATTTTTAGCGCTATGGTGTCCGGTTTTAAAAAGATCGTCGGAATATTTTATTGCACGCCCCGGTATGGTGCAACTTTCGGAAAACGGGCAAACCGAAGACGTTTGTAACATTAATTTTTTTAAATGGAGACCGGGATTTCTTATTTTAAATTTTAAAATCCGTTTATATTTTGGAAAATTATTTATGGCCTTCTCATATACGTATTTGGAATTTTTAGGCTGATACAATAACAATTACATCACAGCATTCATCAAGTGCCAGTGAAGTTGAACCGAGTGTTAAACACCAGACATTGTTGACATTGAAAATGAATTTTTAAGTCTTATAAGGCCCGATCTGCCAGAATTTGACTAAAAACCTTATTACAGACTTCTCCTTTAGGAAATTCGATTCTAAATTACTATACTGCAAATTCTTGCCTAGATACAAAGCGAAGAAATAGACTGGTAGATATTGTAATTAAACATCTGTTTAATTACATTGTTAAATAGTAAGTAAACATCAAGTATATAATGATATACATTTTCAGCCAAATCAGAAGGTTTATATGTAAAGCAACAACAAAGCGGGACCGATATGTTACCATGTTTACATGCTGGCATTCTTGGTGTAATCTCCACCTGTTAGTGTTCTACACGTGTTAAACAGTCTCCTTTTGGCGCATTGCCCATGAACTTTTTGATTTTGCTGAACCTGTATATAAATTCCAACCATTAATAAATACAAATAATAATAATAGATAATAATAATAACAACCCAGTAAATTTAAAATAGTTTCTATAAGTCACCTAAATTTTGACCTTGATTTTAACTTAATTTTTTAATGCTGTAATGCTTCTTTACAAAAATGATCTTTATAGGTGTTTACTAAAAATGTCAATTTATCATTTTTAATAATTATTATGAAAAGGTATGATTTTTTGAAAAATATCTATTTATTTCAGGAACAGTTAGATAGCTTGGAATCAGCTGTATACGATAGTAACAAGGATCCAGAATTTTCTCCAGATAGCAGTCCTAGACCCAGTGACGAGAGTAACATAAAGCAGGAGAAAAGCTAGGAGGTAAAATAATAAAATCAGTAAAATTTAGCTGTAGTATTTTTAGCTAAGATATTTAAAAAAAAAAGGTATACATTTTTTTTAATAATTATTATGAAAAGGTATAATTTTTTGAAAAATATCTAATTATTTTAGGAACAGTTAGATAGCTTGGAATCAGCTGTATACGATAGTAACAAGGATCCAGAATTTTCTCCAGATAGCAGTCCTAGCCCCAGTGACGAGAGTAACATAAAGCGGGAGAAAAGCCAGGAGGTAAAATAATAAAATCAGTAAAATTTAGCTGTGGTATTTTTAGCTAAGATATTAAAAAACAGGTATACATGGTGTACCCCTGTACAAGATCCAAAAAAAATTATGACAAAACATTTTCATTTGAATGCACTTACTTTATTGACGGTATTAGTTAACATACCAGATGTCTCAAAAGAAGAATTTTTATTGTCAACTAGGTTTTTTCAAACGGAACACCCTGTATATTTTAACACATTTGGACTTTTTATTATATTGTTCATTAATATTGTATATATATAAAAAATGTTTATGTAAAGACTTTAATTATAGCTAGTTTTTGGGATATCAACAGCAGAATAATATACTCATTAAGGACGTTCCCAAGGAGTACTGTAACCATTAAAGTCTGTAGAGGCGTCGACACATCTAGTTATACATTTTTTCTCCTCCTATTGTAGAGAATATATTTGTTTTAAAAAGATTTTAAGATTGTATATTTACCTCAAATGATTTACAATAATGACTTTGTAATTAAAGAATGGCAGATTTGTTTGAAAAAATACCTGATTGCAAAAACAATGTCTTACAGCAAACTAATGGTATAGTTTATTTAAAGTGCATCCTAACCACAAAGTAATAAACTATACAGAGATGAAGCTCAGGTTTCCCGCCAAAAACATGACGTCACAGCATAAGGTCCTCATCTGTCATCTGTCAGTAGTGTAGGTCGTTGTTGACACGTTTGCGGTCTTTCAGTTTAGTGTGGTTTAGTGGTCGTTTTGAATTTTTAATTTGAATTTTTTTGCATAATAGACACTTTTATTTGTTTTGTTCATTGAGGACATAATGCCCCCAAAAAGCACAAAGTTTTGTGCATTCCGCGGCTGCAAATCCAGAACAGGTGAAGGCATTAGTTTGTTTCGTTTTCCACAGGATCAAACAAGGTATGTATGTTTTTTATGTATTTTTACTAAGAAATATTATGGTAAAAATAAATTAGATGATTGAATCTTATATATTAAATACTTATTAATTTTGGTAATTGTCCAGAAAGTGGGAGCAACTCCGATTTTGATGAAATTTGGTATACTGGGGTTTTTGGGGCGCTGATCACGAATCTGAAAGAATTTTTTTCGGAAACGTTCCGTTTTCGAGATATTCATCATCAGACTTAATAACCAAAACTAACCTAAATTCACTATTTCCCCCTTTTTTGCACTCAATTCTTGAGTTTTCTGCTAAATTGGTACTTAATATTTCATGTCCACTTCTAAAAACCCCATTTTTCTATTTATTTTACCCATTTTCTCCATAAAATATTAAAGCTTTACTTTAAATCGCAGTAGCCTGGGGGTTTTTAGAAGTGAAAATCAAATATTGAGTACCAATTTAGCTTTCAATCAAGAATTGAGAGCAAAAAGAAGGGGGAAAATGGTAAATATAGGTTAGTTTTGGTTATAAAGTCTGGTAATGAATATGTCGAAAATGGAACGTTTCCGAAAAAAATTCTTTTAGATTCGTAATCAGCGCCCCAAAACCCCCGTATACCAAATTTCATGAAAATCAGAGTTGCTCCCACTTTCTGGACAATTACCTTATTTTTTCTGCATCAGTTTAATTAACTTTTAGGTTAAGCTTAAATTGCATTCAGTTTGTTTAATAACAAATTCCATAATGAAACAGCTTTGTCCTTGGAAAAAGCAAAAACTGAAACTTTTAAAGTATAGTTTATGTTTCATGGGTGTACAAGCCAAACCCTTTACGTACACTTTTTGACAAAATGAGGGTAACCTCATCTAGAAGTTCATACAGTGTTTTCGCTTCAAGCAAATAATAGTTTAAGCAGGTGGAGCTCATTCATAAGGTCATTATCAAATAATTTGGTAAAAAGTGGACTTAAAGGATTCTGCTTGACCGCCCACGATTTCTAATTCAATATTATATATAATTTGTTTACTTTTAAACATTTTACATTTCAATTCAAAATTACTTTTATCACTATACCCTATCTGGAAGGTTTGGCATATACCTGTTGCTTTCTACATATAATGTTTTATATTTTTGCAAATTTTTATGTGAAAAAATATCATAGATTTGGTATACCCTTAGTGAGAAAGTAGTGTTCGTTTATAATTTATTACATTTAGGGTGCTTATATAGGAACTGCATCCATATTTTCGGAAACATCTTCTTGTAAAACAGTATCTAGTAAAGTTTTGAATATTTGGTAGCATCCTAAGGTAACTGGGTGTACATTTATAACATATTTTGTTAACTAGCATTTTTAATCATTCTATAAGCAGTGCCAGTTTTATTATGTAAAAATTACTTTTATTTTAGAATTTAATCTGTTAAGTTTAAGTCATTTTGTTCTATCTTTTACTGTCTTTGTTTAATGTTAGTTTAAAAATCCCGATATTCATTTATTTTCCCATTAACTTTATGTATAGGAATATGAAAAACCAAATGCCTTACATTTTTATGTCAAATATACAACATACTATTGAAAATACCAAACTTTACATATATTTTTAGTGTATCTAAAAGTGTCAATCAAAAATTTTTTATACAACACCCATTTATTTTAAGATACTACTAAATTTTCCTTTTTTTTAGCTATGGCTTGTTTGACTAGCAGGGCACCATATTTATCATTGACATATCCTTATAATTTTTTTTAATTTTAGGCTTACAACTTGGGTAAAAAACTGTAGAAGGGAAGATCTTTTGGAAAATCTAGAAAATGTTGTATCGAATAATTATAGATTGTGCGAGAAACATTTTGATAAAAAGTATCTTTCTGAGAGTAAGAACCGAAAAATTCTTCTGGCTGAAGCTGTTCCTACGATATTTACGAATTTGGCTCAGAGAAAACACTGCTCAAATTTGGAACTTGAAGAACCCAGTCAAAAGGTGGTAATTACATCTGGTAAGTAACCTAAATGTTTAGGAATAAGTTAAAATTTAACAATTTTTTTATCTTTTGACTTTGGTATCTTGATTAATCTTTTATAGGGTAGGTTAAAAATAAATATCCCTATTTTTTAAATCAAACCGATAATTGTGATATATTATAATTCCTTATTAAGTGCTAAAAGGTTTTAAAATAATAATAATAATAATAATAATAATTTATTGGTGTTTGCATACAGAAGTATCTGGTCAATTAAATAAAAAACGTAATAAAATATAGCAAATATAGAAGATCTACAGTTATCTTAAAGATAATATAAATAAGGATGGGCCGACTAACTTTAGATTTAAAATTTAAATATATCTTGTTAATAAGAAAACAAAACATACAATAAAATGGAAATTAAATTAAAATGTTTTATGTGCTGTCTTTATTAATTTAAACAAATATTAGTGAAAACTACTATAATGTTTAACACCTAATACTTTTTTTTACAGGACCCCAACCTCCTCATCAACCTACAGAAAAAAAGGGCCTGTTTCATTTCCGCAACTGTTCACTGAATGCTTTTTGTCTATACCAGGTAGGTAATTATTTTAGTATATTCATAAGATAAATATGTGATAGTTCCCACCAAAAAATGCCATTATGTGTATATGGATATTTAAAGGATATTTCAAAAAACTCAAGATTTTACCAATTATAAAAATATAGTATAAATTGAAACATAAATATAAATTTGGTATACAGGGTGTCTGGAAAAGTGAGGCCAAAAATGATAGGGGTGATAAAGTGAGCCAAAATAATATTGGTACTAGAGCAACTAAATAACCTTATACTAATGCTTCTTTACATAGGGAAACGGCTGTGTTACTGACTTATTATTGATTAATAGCCAAAGTTTTTTTTTAAAGTTTTGATTTAACTGCTATGATTTTTATTTTGGTAATTAAAATAACTAGATAGAAAGCGTCGTATTTCGACGATTCTTGTAGTAGTTGAATATGAGTACCTTCACCATCCTGTAGGGATATTGTTTTATACTTATACAGGGTGTTTCTAAATAAATACGAGAAATTTTAGAAGGTGATGTGCCTTGTTAAAAATAAAGGGTAGTTACCTTTATAAACATGGGGTCAAAAGTCAACCATCATAATATACTAACAAACGAATAAATTTAACGAAAAGTATCTTTTTTTGCTTATAAATAAAATGAATATTGTAATTAAACTACCCAGTAATGTCAAATAAAGACATTTTGCTAATGCCTTAATAGATGACAGCAGGTAAATATATTTTATTTTATAAAATATTTAATAATATAATTTATAAAGCAAACTACGCTTTATTTTGAACAAAGAATCACCTAAAATTTTTCGCATTTGTTTAGAAAAATTCATATGAAAAAGTCGATTATTTGTTATGTTTTGTAGTTCAATAGGATCCAGAGTTCTGCATAAAGAACACGAAGTAACGACAGCCACTTCTATCTTATCGTGATTTCGTGATCCCTCTGCTGATGTTTCAGATTTTATGTGGCACACTTTGCTATTTTAAATGGAACACCCTGAATATTTTCTTAAAATCAACTCTTCAGGCTATTTCAAGAAAATACATGTCCCACATGTTATACCTATCTTAATTAGTTTTTGAGAAAATGGCGCTTGGAAAATTTCATATTAGTCGCCATTTTTATCGATTTGTTAAAAAACAAATGATGGTAGAAAAGAAATTTTACTATTTTTTAAAACTTATTTTATGAAGTTTATATCATATTACTGTAAAAATGCAATATTCGGTTTTACGGGAAGTGCTACAGAAATTGACTTTCGGCAGTAAAGAACTTCAAAAATTGAAATGGAAACCACTACCTTAAACATTAAATTAAAACTTAACACTTATTTCTCAATCTTTTTGTTAATTATATCCTATCTTTAAACCTAATAGTTTTTAAGTTATTAATAGTGAAACGTTATAAAACACATTTTCTTCTCTATTTTCTCTCTGCTCTAGGAGATAGACTTAGCCAAATTTCCAAAAAAAGGTGTCACACCACTTAAGTCCTGAAGTCCTCATATTTCAAGTGGTTGCAGTATTTCTTTGAATTTTTTTCTTTTGTTTGAACATGGATAGGTTATGAAGTAAGAAGATGTATTCATAAATATTTATGATGTTAATTTATTCTTCGTGGTGATTTAGATATTTTGTATTTTTTAGGTCCTAGTAGCACAACTTCGAAAATGGTGACACATGATGACAGCAGCATACCTTCAGAGCTACCAGAGCAATTAAAGTCACCAGTGTCGACTCAAACACCAAGGAGCCTTAGTTCTGGTTCACCCAGAAAACAAAAATTAAAGCATAAAATTAGGACCTTACAGAAGAGAATCAGATTATTTTCACCAAATGAAGAAAAAAGGAAGTTAAAAGATTTCCATAAAATGTGTGACATGTTTTTGAAAAAGCCTCTGGCTGAAATTGTAAAGGCTCAAACTATTTTAAAAAGTAGAAAACCTTCAGGTCGTCGATATTCAGTAGGTTACAAGAAATTTGCTTTATCTCTTTACTTTTTAGGACCTCGATCTTATAGATTTTTAGGAAAAATATTGTATTTACCTAGCAAGCGCACCTTACAAAAAATCACAGAAAATTTAATTTGTAAACCTGGCTTACAGAATGATGTCCTGTATGATGCATTGCAAGTTAAAGTGAATACAATGTTGGAAGAAGACCGGCACTGCTCTTTATGTATTGACGAAATGTCATTAAAATCGAAATTATATTTTCACACTGAAAGAGATGAAATAGTTGGTCTCCATGATACTGGAAAAGATAAAAAAGAATTTTTATTTGCCCAAAATGCTCTTGTAATTATGATAAGAGGCCTCTATTCTAACTGGAAACAACCCATAGCATATTTTTTCGTAACCTCTCAATTTGATGCTAATCAGTTACGTCAAGCTCTTGAATCATGTGTTTTTAAATTAAGTAATATCGGTTTGCATATTGAAAATATCATAAGTGACATGGGTTCCAATTTTATGGAACTGTCTAAAACACTTGGAGTTACTCCCAATAATGGGGAGTTTGAAATGTCAAATCAAAAATAATATATTTGTTTGATACTTGCCACCTAATAAAAGCTCTGAGAAATAACCTTATTAATAATACTTTTTCCTTTGATGGAAAAAATACATCATGGTCTTTTGTGGAAACATTCTATAATATGGATAAAAAAACTTTTATAGATGTGCTCCTAAACTCACAAATTCACATATATACCCGTCAAACTTTGAAAAGATGAAAGTAAAGTATGCAACTCAAGTTCTTAGTCACACCGTGGCTAGTGGTATGAATACCTGCTTATGTGCAGGAAATCTGCCTCCTGAAGCGTCAGGTACTATTGAATTTATTGAAAAATTTAACAAGCTTTTTGATTTATTAAATTCATCCAGCACTGATGAGACAGATCCCCATAGACGAGTTTATGAGGGAACTGAAAGTCAAATAAATTTCCTAAAAGAAATGATAGAATTTTTAGAAAAGTTAAAAGTTTTTAATAAACAAAATATAGATGTCACTTCAAAATTAAAAGTAATTCAATGTTCTATTATAACTATAAAGGGAATAATAAAATTGTGGGAAAAATTATCTTCAAAGAATTTTAAATATTTGAAAACTAGAAGGGTAAATTAATAAAATTAAACAAAAATATACTTTGTTCATAGTCACTTTAATTGAATGTTTCGCCGTGACAGCTGTTTCGTAGTACAACTACATTTTCAAACGTTGAAACGTTGTACTACGAAACAGCTGTCACGGCGAAACATTCAATTAAAGTGACTATGAACAAAGTATATTTTTTGTTTTATTTTATTAATTTAAAATGTACGGTCACAAAGTAACGGACGAAACCATAAATTCTTTTTAGAAGGGTAAATACAGATTGTTTGGAAAATTTTTTTGGTGGTATCAGGCAGCAAGGAGGTAATTCGTACAACCCAACCTCAATACAATTCGAAAGAGCATTTAGAAAGGTTTCTTGTCAAAGCTTTTTACATTCAAATCAAATGAACTGTAAAGACGACCTGGATGAAATTTTGATAAATCTCAATGCTACTAATACAGCCCCTTTTCTCCCAGAAATCAATGTTGGTACGAGCAAAGCCATAACACTATTAGATTATGACTATAGGAATGAGGAAATTACTGCTCAGAATGGGTTTACATATGTGTGTGGATATTTATTAAAAAAATCTTTGAATGTTCATAGCTGTGAGACTTGCTTACAGTTTTCAAAGGAATGTGAGCAGTTGGATGTCTCTAGATTACTAACCCATTTTAAAGGTTTAAGATCTCCCAGTGAGCAATTTATAAATTTTATTTATAAGTTGAAAAAAATTTTAAGTTACAGTTTGATAAAATTTGTACTGGTTCGCTGATATCAAAAACACTTTTAAACCTCATGAAAAATGTCAGTTTTGATTATTCGTGCCCAAATTTTCCATTGGAATATGTTTTAAAATTATTTATTAGGTTACGAATTTATTATACATTAAAATATGCCAATAGAGAAACGAATAAAGCTAGGACTAAAAAAGAAAGAAAGATTATAATTTTATCCCATCTGTAAATTAAGTATTTTAAAACATACCACTTACTAATTTGTTTATTGACCATTTCAGAACATGTGACTTTGACAAATCAAAATACATTTCTTTAGAAATATAACTATTAATAAATGACTAAAAACTTAAATAGGAGACCATGACGTAGTATTTCGGCATAACTTTTAATTCTAAATAACTTTTTTTATTTAAAATTTTGTCGAATTTTTAGAAATAAGGGCACTTTAGTCTTAAGCAGTTTTTAATCTTTTTGACCTACCCTGTATACCACAGAACTTTTAATAAACCTAATTACTGCTTATAGAGTTTGAAGCCATGCACCAACTTTTGTAAGCAATACAATTTTCTGACAAAGTGCAAATAAAAAGACGTCAGAATGACGTCATTCTGGAATGGTCAATTTTATACATGTTACAGTTAATGTTCGATAATCAGTTAATCTCGATATTAACTAGTTACGGTTGATGTCGTAAATTGGTCATTAACGTTATTTACCGGACATTATCGTTAATATCGTTATCGTGTGTATTTGTTTTGGGTTTAATTAGGGAATTCAAAAAAGGCCTTGCTTACCAGAACTAACCATTCGTTACTGTTTTTTCAATATTCCACATTTTACTTGGATAAATATACCGATATTAACCAGCTAATATCGACATTAGCTGGTTAATATCGAGTTTACCTAAATTCGATCTTTAACTGTAACATGCATATATCTATTACATATAAAGCTGTTAATGTTTAAGTTTTTCTTTTCTGAATATAAAATTATATTGCAAGTTTTAATAAATTAATGTTAAGATTATTTTTTTTATTTAGAAATATTTTTAGTTACTTAGTTCTGGTTAGTATCTTTAATTTGTTTTGTCTTTTAACTTTTGGATATCTTTCATAACCTTATTTATATTTAATAAATATTTTAATTAAATTTATCGGATTTTTTTTTAATTGGCAACAAAATCATAAAACCTAGGGCCCCCAAAAATAAAACTGAATATATTTGAATCGGTTATTACTAAAACACCTTAAGAAATATTTTGACTATATTGAGATTCATATAAAAAATTAGTTGTTTGACGTACCTGCCCGCATAGATTAGTGCTAAAATCACGTAAGTCAACACATTAACTATGGGATATATTATGAAAGGTCGATTTATAGCATGTAATTCTAAAACACCTTAAGAAATTGACAGGGTATTTTAGTAATTTCTGAAAATATTAAAAATATAACTTAGGGTGTTTAAGTAATAACTGATTTATTTATACCTTCTGTATCGTAATAGAGCGTCTACTGAACAAATATTTTAATAAAATGAATGAAATTTGAAGGCATTTGTTTTAGTAAAAAAGGGGGCCTAAAATGCATTCTAACTATTTATGTACAAATAACACACTTAAAACGTTGTTTTGGCTTTCCTTATTAAGTCTGGTTATATTTTTCCTATTGACGGAATATTTTTTTAATATGCATTTAATTCTTCAACCAGTTGTTTTTTGACTTTAAACTCAATGCAAAACGAAAAAAGGATCTTTGTCTTATATATAAGGGTCCTTTCACAGGTGGAAACAATGAAGTGGGCATAAAAAAGTGTCACGACTTGACAGGAGACTAACAGTTCAAGCAGGACTCGACCACTACCAATGTTAGATAATTGACTTGGCAGTGACTAAATTTTAACAGTACATAATCAAATTTTGCTCAGTTATGTCTACCTTGGATATTTTATTATAAGTATAAACGTCGTGTCGGCTCAATGCGTTCAATTGACTTTCAATATGTTGAACACTAGAAGGTAGAAATTGGATAAAGAATGCCTGTATGTAAACATTCCTGATAGGATGACCCATCGGTCTCGCTTTGTTGTTGGTTTAGACCGTTTGCTTTCCAAGCATTGGCAAAAAATCCTCATGAACGATTTGAACTGGCACGACATGTATAGATATTTTTACAAAATAATTGTATAATTTTTATTCCTGACCTCCTTTGCGGCATAAAAAATGTATTAAAGTCTTTAACTTCTTTTAGCACTACCTGTGTATTCAAAATAACTTGTCCCATTTAAATGTTACTTTACGTTTTGTCAAGAATGCGGCATATTATTTAGTAAAATCAACCAAAAACAAAAATGCACATATGTATTTGGGCATGTTCCCCATTTATGATCATGTATAATGTATATATTTGTTTATTATTAACTAAAATCTTAATTTCTTAACCATAAGTACTACAATTTTATTAAAAACTCAAAAATTCTGTTATTTTTAAAACGTCACATTTTTAATCCAATAAACAATAAATTATTTCAGATTTTTCAAAATCATTATGTCAATATCCATACCTACATAAATTATAATAGTTCGAATAACATTTCTTTCATTGTAGTAGGTTCGAAATCATTGTTTTTCAACATTTTTCTCCGTGTAGAAGGTCCTTGTTTGTCATATGCTTAACCCTCAAGGTCCCCAAAACTAATTACATAGGAAAGATACAAAGCTTCTCATCTGTATGGTTATTTAATCTGTGTCCTAACTACGTAAGAAAAATACTTTCGGACCAAAATAATGCGTTAGGGGGAAAAAGGGGAGGGTGGTATTTGAGGGTAAAAATGTTTTTTGCAATTTCAAGCTAAATAATAACTCCTATAAAAAAAGTTAAATGTAAAAGTTGTCGACCTTAAAAAAACCTATAACTTATGTAATAACTAGTATTTCCCTAACCTCAAAAATTTTTAAGAACAGTAGAAAAAACGGTTTTTTGCTTTTCCATTTTTATCTTTTACAAAAATAGCTAAAATAATTAAGTTTGCATATTTAAATGCTATTTTTAATTAAAAAACATTTTTTTATATAAAAATGTTTGATACTGTAAAAAATAGTCTCCTGAGCAAAATTCACATATCTTGAGCTACCTCGTATACGAGTACCGCTCATAGGTGTTTTTTTTAAACGTTTGTTTTATCCTCAATTATTGATTCTCAGTTTTTGGTAAAAATTGTAAGAAACGTTAGAGTGATGTTTAATTAAACGTGCCCTAAAACGTCCGTCAGGATAGGACTTACATATAAAATATGCAAATTTTAAAACCTTATATCTTGAAATTTAGTCCCTCAAGGCCTATTAAAAAAAAATCCTAAGAAAAGTGTTTTTTGGGAACGTCCTTAAGGGTTAAAAGTGAAGAAAAAATGTAACTATTTTTAAATAATTCTGTCAGTGTCAGAGTAACAAATAATATAGTAACATATAATTAATTTTATTTCCTTTTAAAATCTACTAATATGTAGGTCAGCAATTTAGTTTATTTTGGACAAATATTTACTTACTTGCTCTAAAAAATAGCAATACTTACATCAATTATGTCTAATTTTTAGGTTAGGTAGGTAAATAATTATTTTAAAAAAATTAAAACTAAATAGCTGATCTATATTTTAGTAGTTTTGATCCAAGGCGCACTGAAATGGAAATGGTGGCAAGTGATGTGGTGGCCAGGTGATGCGTCAATGTCAGGCGAAATCTCTAAAACCTGTGTAAATAAATACAGAAGCGCGCTATTAAGAAAAATGGCGGTGAAATGGTGTTTGGTAAGTGTATAGAGTCAGTTAGGTACCGTTAGTCCCCAAAATGTTTAATTTTGAAAGACCTCTCTTGCCACTAGCTCGTCACACCACCGCCACATCACTTTCTTGCCACTTTAGTGCGCGCCCGACCTTACAATGAAAACTTATTAATTACATGCTACCATATTATTTGTCATTCTGACACTGACAGAAATATTTCAAAAATTATTAGAATAAAATAATAATTTTCTTTCTTCACTTTTAAACGTTATTAAGTATATCAACATGCTGTTGATATCTCAAAAACAAGCAACAATTGACGTATATTGTAATATACATTTTTAATACACATATAGTGACAATTAAAAGTTAGAGGGGGTTCCAAATGGGGGTCTTGATAGAAAATAACAAACATAACGTAACATATTAGGGTTTAGACTCGTGGTTGTAGAGGCTTTTTGTAATATTTTTAGTACCAAAATACACAAAGGGGGTCCCAATTTTGGTAAAGTATATCATGTTAAGTTGAAAGGGAGCCCCATTTGGATGGTGAGGACCTTTTTTTTGGCTTATAAATTTTTTTAAGTTAAAAATGGGGGCCCCGACCTTATTAAAGAATACCATATTGTGTTTTAAGGGGGCCGTATTTTAGAGATGAGGACTTTTTTGCTTCTTGAAAATTTGTTTAAAAAATTAACGATAGGTGCCCCAACTTTTCTTTCCGCCTCGGGCCCCAGTACCTTAAAGTACGCCACTGTATACAGGGTGTTCCATTAAAAAAAACAATAAAAATTCTGTTTTTTAAGACATCCTAAACTGTTATTAAAATAAATATATTCAAATAAACATTTCTTTATCTTAAGTTTATTTTTGTATATTCTTGTAATTTATGACGTTTTTACTTAAAACTAATTTATTTTAGATTCAGATATGCGATAGTACGACGGAAACATATTTAAATGCTCCAAACAGCAAAGCAAAAGCATTAAATAAAAAGGTTCCCAAATATAAACGAAAAAAGATTTCTGCTATTTTTGTGAAAAAGAAATTCAGAATTTTGTACGACGCGACATATTAGAAAAAATCATTTTTATGAATCGGAAGTACAAGAAATATTTTCAAAGGAACCAGGATCGATGGAAAAAGAAAATTATTATCTATTTTAAAAAGAAAGGAAATTTCATTAAAAATTCTGAAAATTCTGGGGAATGTGTTCGACCAGTTAAACAAGCGTCAGACCTAGGGAAATCGTATGTACCATGCAAAATTGCCTTGGATAT